>JAODAC010000857.1:0-38962 GCA_027575185.1 Mimaenictus wilsoni | reverse complement strand
GTGTTTCACGAAGCAACAGTTATATCAAGTAAAAGGCTCCGATTCTCAAGAACGTTGTGCACTGCAACACCGCCAAAGCGGCCAGGTTTAATTTTATTGTTAAAAGTACTGAGTTAAAACTTCCAAATCATTAGTAAAGTAAATAAATAAAGTAATAAATATATCAGAAACTATCTGTCTAGTATTTGTTAACCCCTTCACACAACTACCATCATACAGTCTAGAGTCCTTCAACTCTAGGCAAGCTTGCATTGACATATCAGAGAATACATGTTCTTCTTTATCAATTAGCAGAATTAATGAATTTTTACAGAAATTAATTAATTGAATTCAAATTCAATATGAAAAGAGAATAATTTGAAGCCTTGACCTTGTCCAACGCGCTACTAACTACGCCTCAGGGACCTCCAGAATCCCGTTTCAGACTTCAGAAATATTTCAGACTTCGTAGAAGAATATTTCAGAATTCAGAGTTTTTTCTTGACTGAAAAATTGTCGATTTCTATGACTTTGGCGGGGTTGTTCTACAATATAAAGGCGATCATGGAGATGGTGGAGGCGATCGGAAGGAACTAATCATCGGAGCAGATCGTGAGTGTACTGCGTCGCGGTGACCAGTTGAGGATGCCTGATGTGGAGTGTTTGTTGCCTCCACGGTGGCTCGACGTCGAGGTCGGTTGGGGCCGTCGAAGATGTCGTCTTGGTCCACCAAGATCGCAGGTGAAGTCGTTGATTTCGGTGGGTGCTGATCGTGAGTAAATGATGGTTGTGCGGTATTTATATCCCACAACCAATATTTGTTCCTCCAGGAGGGCATCGAAGATGGAAATGAATACCCTCTGTACGCGACTATTCTTTTGTTCGCTTTGTTCGTCCCCACGAGCACGCGAGAGTCACGTGCTCATGGTGACGATTGCGATGCATCGGAATTCGGGATATTTGTTTTGTCTGGATGATTAGGCTCGGTTTTAGTGGGTGATTATATTTTCGTTGTGCGTGCCTTGTGCTGGTCAGCGATCGCCATAACTTTCTAGAAAATCTATAATTGCTCTAATTTTCTAATTTTTCTACTTATTCTGGTTGTTTTCCAGAACTATTGTTAACAGTGTATATTTGTATTTTTCTTAAATCTATCAGAGTTTATTACAATTTATATCAGAAATTGATGATTCCTTTGACAGATTTCCGAAATATATGAACTAATAAAAAACAAATAGCAAAATTAAATCAACAATTATAAAATAATTATGGATTTATTTGATTATAGACATATTATCGTAAAAAATCAGATCGGGGTTAAATTCTGTGACGCCAAAGCCTGTTCTTCTTAGAAACCATTGTCATGTAAGCGAAAAGCTGATTAAGATATTAACTAATAGGAAATCCAATTCTGGAAAGTTTAGTCCAAAGGCATGTTTTGTGTAGATTAGATGTAAATTTAGGAAACCGAAATAATTCTAGAAGGCGTACAAGGCGCGTATCGATAGGAAAAGCGCGCGGGCGAAATATGTGCACCAGACGATAAGAGTAACGAACAAACAAGTAACGGAAATCACAAGTGAGTACGTGACTTAAGCAATGCTTGGGAAAACAAGTGGTACCACGCGATATGCAGATGGTGAGCCCTACGACACCGCGTAGGCGGAAATTAGACCGCTGGAGAAAGTCGAGGTTTTTAAGTACCTGGGCTTTTAGTTCAAATACACGGGTGTATGGAAGGAGCATGTTAGGTGGGCACAAGTGAGGGCTAGGTGGGTATGGGGAAGAATGAAACAGAAATGGGGTAACAGCTGGGAGAATGTGGGACGTATGTGTGAAGCCTATCATAATGTATGGAGTGGAAGTATGGGGATGGATGGATGGGATGTATTGGAACGCGAGCAGACCTGGTTTCTGAAGGACCTGATGGTGTTAAAGCGGTCAACTCCGGAGTATGTGATTCTGCAGGAATCGGGGAGGGTCAGTATCAAATGGGAGTCATTTGCGAGAGTGGCGAGGTATGAACAGAAATTGGTGCAAATGGGGAATGAAAAGTGTGTGGCAGTGGTGCGTGAGCAGAGGGTCTAGTATGTGGGCGGTTCGGAGAAGCAGAGCATACGAAGCGGTGGGCTTTCCGATGTGGCGATCCGGGTTATATAGACGGAAAGGGGCTCTGTGGAAGAACTCGTGCAGAGAATAGGAAGGGAAGCGGAAGAACAGGAGAGGCAAAGTAGAATTAGCAGCAACACATATAACCCGACATTTCAGAAGGTCCAGGTGATCGGGCGAAGACCATGGTATTTCGAAAACAAGAACATGTACCGGATTGAGAGAGTGATTCTGGCAAGGGCGAGATGTGGCTCAGAGGAGGGAGAGCGTAAGGGATGGTTGGGGCCCGAGTACACCAAGTGTGTGTTATGTGGGAAGGGCTTGGATACCTGGGAACACCTGGCAGGGGAATGTGTTGAGGTGAAGGTGGAATGGTCTTTGAAGGAGGATAGGGGAGGAAAACGAGTAGAGGTGTGGTTGGAAGAGTCAGGGAACGGGTTAGCGTCAATCACTACCTTGGTAAATGTTAGAAAGAGGAGAAGAGCGGTATGAGAAGTGACTCGTGGATATTGCTGGGGCTCAAATTGGTTTTTTTTTATTATTATTTGTATGTGTATTTAATTGTTCATTATTTTTCTACTTATTGTATTGTTATCATTTAATTTAAGAATTGTGATTAATGTTTAGTGATATTTTGATGGGTAGTGGGTATTTATAAAATGAAGTGTTGAAATGACAATGAAGGTCCCATATGTAGAATATATTCTAATGTCCGAGGGCCTGTTGGGCAGTTGGTTGGTTACCGTCAGTCATTGTGTACTTGTTGTCAGGTCTTAGTCAGTTAGTTAGTGAATGGGTAGCGGCTTGGACAGTCATCACAGTAGACTCGGTTAGTCTTAGTTAGTCAGTTCGGACTTAATATACGAGCTAGTATGTCACTAGTTGTTGGGTCGTGTGTTCTTTAACTGTGTAAAATTTATAAGTGTATAAGATGTTCTTGTGTTAAATCAATATATTGTTATAAAAAAAATTCTTGTGTTATGTGAGTGTTCATCACCTTGAAGCCACCCCCATAGTCTTGCACACCAAAGCCTAGCTAGCCAGCACGAGTGAAATACCAGCGCGAGAAGGTACAGGTTTAGTTTGAATAGCCATATTCAACCAACGAGCAGAGAAATCATCTACGATCTCTGAATTATCCTCGTACGGTCCAGAGATGTCCATCAATAAATGGTAAATACCATTTAAAGTATCGAGTAAATCCATAAAAGAAAACCCGCGTGCGAAAACTACCGCTACATCTGGTGAAGATCGCCAAAACACACCTAACGCCACATTGGTGGAAGGTATAAGTATCCCCGGTCCGTATCGTCACATTTGGTGGAGACGCGAAACCGCGAAACCATCAAAATAATCTATATATCACTACTATTAAAATCCCCTTTGAAAATTTGATGTAACCCTTACGTAGCGTAATTTAATGGCAACCTTAGCCCCGGATCTACTAGAAACAGGAGGTTCTTGTATCGATCGCTAATCACAAGCCTATTGATAACACCAACTTTTTGATTAGTGGAAGGAGTTGGTAGCAAAATGAGTTGTTAGTTGTTTAGAGTTTGCGACCAAGAACGAAGATCGTACCTCATCGCCTTCTCCCAGAATTTGTGATTGTAATTGCACTAGGGATGACGACTAAGGTCACGAACACTTCGTCTCAATCTAGACTGTTAAACAATGTAGCGATGACAATTATAAGCATTTTTCAAATCGATCTGATTTTATGCCTGATCATATTTCCTTTTTCTAATCGAATTCAAGTGGACTTCGAATCTCGTTGTGTAGAATATCCTACTGCCTTCATATTTTTAATTTGAATGTCTATCGCGAAGTGACTATGATGAACAAATAATTATTCGAGTCAATTAAAAATAGGAAAATGAGCCCGTCCGGATAGCTTAATGGGTGGCACCTTGGCATATCACGCCAGCGGACGAGGTTCGAGTCCTCGGGGCGGGCATCACACAGTGTGATTATATTTCACACAACAACTTCACACACTCACCCACGCGCACACACACACACACATATATATATGTAAACATACACACACAAACACACTACATCAAACTTTCAACTTCAAACATTCCACTTCATACTCTACTGACACCTGAAATTCACTGCGAGAACTACTCTCAACCACAACAACAACATATACATCAACAAGTCACCTCAACCAACAAACAATTGTATAAACACAAAAAAACATACTTGTAAATAACAACAATACAAAAAACATACAAATAAAAAAAAGAAAAAAGAAACCTATCCATGTCGGAAAGACCCGCAGAGGTCGATAGACATTAAAATATGTGATATTATTATTGATTAGGAAAATGATGCAAAGGAAAATGATATTGTGACTGGCCGGTTGCAAACCGGCAACCCTGTCCTGTATCATTCTGTCCTAAATCCCTGATTAACAATGTTCTATTATTTGTATTTTATATACAAATGCTGAATCTGAAAAAACTTAAATTTCATGATACTTAAAATCAACTCTAATAACTCCTTGATAATTTTTTAATTAAATAAATTAAGCCATAATTTCACTTTAAGAAAAAACTAGTCTTAGGAAAGTAAAATATTGCAAATAGTTTCCACTCGAAGACGCTTGGTGTAAAACATGGAAATATGTTAAAATAGATGCGCAATTTGCAAGCCGCCATCACCATCATCAGCAGCCGAGAGAAGAGAGGAAGGTCAAAAGATAGATTATATAAAAATGCCTGCAGCGCTCGGTAGGATAAATTACACCATTTATCACCTTATAAGCTACAAAGTTTTTCACTCGCAAGCCGACTGCACGCCCCGGTTAGGGGGGGTTGGCTGGGTGGCGAAAAAATCCGCACAAATCGAAAAATTATCCCGACACGCCGCGGCCGGCTAAGTAATGGAATTTCGATTAAATTCGCCGCCAATTTAATTTAGACGTGCGACGCATCTTCAACGTCATCAAAAGCGGCGCGAACGCTTTCCGAAATGCGCTGCCCTCAGACCCAGGCAGCCGCGCAGTCTCTTGCACGTAAACATTAACTGCTTTTGACACGATGGACTGATATAATCTTTGCGAGCTTCGTGCATTTGCATTTCACTAATTAATTTACTTCACACAGAGATTACCTGCATAGATATTAAAGGATGTAAAATAGAGCTGATCTCAAGAGTTTAATTTGTTGTTTTGGCGAGACTGAATAGGATTTGTTTTGAGGTCTTTGAGAAAGGTTATTATATTTGCATAAGACGGATTTTCTTGGGGAAATATAAAAAGAAATATCTTGAAGGTATTACTCGTTGTCGCAAAAAGGTAACAAAGACCTCTATTATCGGAATTGAATAAATTCATTGATGAACAAATATGTAGGAAAGAAGCTGTATTTGATATTTTGAGCAAATTTGTAAGAGATCACAGATTAGCGTTAGGACAGAAGTGAAACATGAAACATTTCTTGGGACTAATCTTGATGTTAATTATATGCAATCTGCTTAAATCTGCTTTGTAGTTCTTGCGTTCTTATCAATGATTTCCAGGTTCATCCTGAAACGTCAAATGCAACTTTCAATTAATTGACTTTCACAAGACTTTCCTAGAGATATACATTCAATTCCTTTGAAATCAAAGTTGTTTCCCTGGAAATTTCCAGGACATGATTATATTGTTTGCACATTTGTAAAGACTAGTATTCATAGTAGTTCCTTGAATTTACCTTGTCACCGTTTCCAGCACCTTAAAATATATTATGGCAACATGATGTGTCTACAACTTATCCAGGGTTTCGGAAATCTTTGCGAGGTTCATGCATTTGCATTTCAGTAATTAGTTTTCTTCATTTAGAGATTACTTGCATAGATAATATAGGATTATAAAGAGTTGGTCTCAATAGTTTATTTTGTTGTTTTGACGAGATAGAATATGATTTATTTGGAGTAGAGTACAGTTATATCTGCACCGCGTATCAGGGAAATAATTACTAAAATTACATTTGTTACTGAAATTCCTTATGGTTACAAATTTAATGCAGGTGGGTAACAGAACTGCAAACTATCAAGAGCAATCAATCCAAACTACTATTATCGTTCGAAATAATCTAACAATCGAGGTACTTTATTCAGAGATTTGAGATAGATATTAGGGGATATAAAACGGTAGTGATATCAGAGTTTCATACATTTTTTCGGTTAAAATGTTTGAATTTTATATAAGCCATGAGATGAATTACATTTAGGTTTTAATTTATATATAGATAAGGCCTATATTGGCATACTTCTAACCCGTTTCGCGTATCTCACATCTCTTTTCCATTTCAATTAACTATATATGAATTGTTACGGTCCGTTTCTGCAAGGCAGGCTTTGTGCGCATGTGTGACTTCTGGGTGGGAAACGCGCAACACAATTTGTAACGTACGCGAGCCTTCTTCCTTTCCGATCTGCAAAAAAGAGTCCAGTTCGGTCCGGTTTGCCAGAACGTTGGCACCCCACCTCGCGTTTTCGCGGATTTATTTCATTTCGTGATTGTGCCGCCATTTTTGAGCAACATGGGCCCACGACGACAAAATTCAGGTCGGATCTTTCCTTTTTTTCTTTTCTCTTTACTTATGTGAATATTGTTTTCTTGATTTGGCAATGATGATTAACTAATGTTTTGAAGCTACTAGTTTTCACTGAACCTATTCAAACTTCTTCGTTAAACCCCTTTTCCGTTACCAACCTACGCGAAATATAAATTTATTTGTATCGCGGTTTACCACGTACGTTACAGAATATAAATATAAAGTCTATAAATAAATGCAATTAAAAAACAATAACAAACATAAAAGTCAGTGACCCCTGCCTCCATCTCTTTATTGCCCAGTCTTCCACCTCCTTTCCTTCTCCTTCAAGATTACCGAGACCCTAGCCACTTCATCCCTTTTCTCCTCCAACCACCCCCTTATCACATTAACACCTTTTTTAGGTGTTAAATAATAAGTTCGTATTTCCCGGTTGAAATTTGCGGCAGATTTGATGGCAATTTGTTAATCGACCGAAAAGATGTCCTTTGTTGAGTTGAGTTGAGTTGAGTTGGTTGCATAGGATAGGGGTGCTTGCTGCGCTACTATTGTCAAGACGTTGGGGATGCGCTCAGTAGCGCATGGTGAGGGGGCGCTGCGCCACCATAAAAACGTGGTATGTGCCGCACTCTGTCTATTTTCCTCTGGTGACGTTTGGCGTGGGGTTGTTAAGTTTGTTTGTTTGTGGTTTTAGAAATCATGTGCACATCGGTTAAATCCAAGGATCTTACCTTAAAAAGATCCAGTTAAGTCTGGTCCCGCGCAATACTAGGAAATAAATTAATGTTTTAAAAACTTAACGTAACTTCTGTTCATCAGAGCTGTAGGACGCGGAACCCGCCCTCAGCTTCTGCGCAACCTGGCCAACATAAAGAGCTGTATCACTTCGAGAAATTAAGAGCGTCTACACATAACGCGAAGAATTAGGCCCATAAAAGCGCGGTATGTGTCGCACTCTGTCTATTTTCCTCTGGTGAGGTTTGGCGTGGGGTTGTTAAGTTTGTTTGTTGTTGGTTTTCGAAATCATGTGCACATCGGCTAAATTCAAGGATATTACCTTAAAAAGATCCAGTTAAGTCTGCTCCCGCGCAACACCAGGAAATAAATTATTGTTTTAAAAACCGCGACTACCGCGTAACACCGTGGGTGGGAGAGAACCGAGAGGAATAGGAACAAGTGCTCATGGCTACAGCAACTTCAAGGCATGAAAAAAACGGAATCCGCACAGTAACAAGAATTGCACTATTACCACAGATACCTTAGAGATACTAGCTGAGGTACCGCTTGGTTTTAGTGATACTCGTACAAGCAAAGAAATACCTGGAAATGACCCAAGGTCTGAAAATCGATGCCTTCAACCTAATAACTGCCTGGAACATCCGTTGTGAGGAACCAGGACAAGGTCATTTCTGTATATTCCAGAAATTGAAACCTGAATATTTAGGACATCTGGCGAAGGCAATTTTCACTTATCGCATCGGCTAATTTAACAGTGCAGAAAATTGGCAAAATTTATAGTAGCCCATGCAACTTCTGTTCATCAGAGCTGTAGGACGCGAATCCCACCCTCAGCTTCTGCGCAACCTGGCCAACATAAAGAGCTGTATCACTTCGAGAAATTAAGAGCACCTGCACATATCGCGAAGAACTAGGCACAGCGATGTCATGTCTAGAACTATTATCTGGATTTCAGTGAAATTGATTATTTTGTGGACAATAGTTAACTAAAGGATAAATAATGAAGAAGTTAATGAATATATTGGTGAATTTAAGCTTCAATAATAAAATTCTCGACTAAGTAAACTACATAAAAACATTTTTATAAACTCTACTCGAATGTAAATCATCCAGTGTGGAAATATTGAAGTATTAAGGTGAAAACGTGAAAAGAAGCTGCATGACATCTTAACTTTGGTCTATATGTCATACTTCTCAAGAAACCCTTGTCAGAAACACGCTCTTAAAGAGAAGGTGGACCGGGGTGGGCGCCGCCGGGGTTGGTGTCGCAAACGGAGTTGGAATGGAAGTCGAAACGACTGCTGGGAATAACTGGGAGTGTGACTGCGCGCTGGTGGCACCGTCAAGCAGCTGGAGCGCACTGTGTTCGCAAAAGCTCAGCCGGGATTTAGTATGTGTTCGAGCAACCTCAGATTTAACATCATCAAATCAGGTTTACGTTAAAGCTGGGCTCGGCTCCTCCATCTACTTGATATTCTTTTGATTTAACTTCTCATCGGTGGTTGGAAGCCCAGCCGATGGACCAAAGCAGGACGTACGCGAGCGAGTATATGATATGTCAATAACTTTCTTAAATATTCTGTTTTTTTGCCATTTTGCAAACATATTCTGTGAGAGTCTCACTTCAAAATAAAGTATCTGGAGATAGAAATCTGAATTATTGATCAGTTTATATATTGTATAACGCAAAGGTAAACTTTTACCATTAAAAGTTAAGTTTTTGATTAATTATTTCATTTTAATTTAGTCAAGTTGATGTTAAATTAGTTTCGGTTGAAATATTACATATTGGATAAGGTTTAGAGATAATGAAACGTCAAGAGAAGGTACGGAAAACCTAAGAACTTTTTCGCACTACGCAACTACGCATCGCGCAACGCGAGTTAAGACTTCCGCTTGAAAATCGCGTTTGCATTCGCACAGTCAGCTAGAACGCTAGAAGTGCGATCTAAGTGCTCTAATTGTAAGAGTGAAATAATCTGTCAATGTTTTATTAGGCAAGTTAAGTTACATGTGGTTAGATTATTTCCTACATTATTCAGAATAGATTGCGTAAAATGAGAAAAATATACTTTACAATTCTACAACAACGCGATATAATAAACTGATTGTGATATATGTACAACTACATTGTTTTCCGCGGAATATGAGCGGAAAAGTTTGCGGTTCCCAGTTGCAAACTGTGCGTGCGGCGCGGCACGGCACAAAACGCGCTGGAAATGAAGAGCAAACTTTCACAAAAGCTCCCCAGACGCACAACACGTGAGGGAAATACTTTGGTACATGTTGCTGGAGTATATTGTCGGTGGCATCGTGCGGAGGGAAGCAGATGCCGTCTAGGGTTGCCAGATTTTCAATTGATTTCCAGTTTTGAAGCATTAAACTTGCAACATGGAACTGAAATTTGAATTTTTATTAAGTTAGATTTCTATTCTTTAAATTTCATATTATATCCATAGCTTTGAATTATCGATTATTTTATTGAGTCTGTACATTTAGAAGCAAGGAAAGGAAATTAGAAAGGAAATTTTATAAAGTTTGAAAAATCATTCGTAAAGGGTTCAGGTTAAGAAGGTGGCATTTTCCAATTTGATCCCCGTTTTAAAATTGTGGAAGAAGTTTCTTCGTTGATCCATTTGTAAGTAATATCAGTCTTGAAATTTCGGTTAGACTCCTATTTATATGGTACCCGGTAACAACTAGTTGCCCAGGTAAAACTATACTTTTGGTCAGATACCATGTGTTGATCCACTCCGGAACTACCATATTTGGCATATCAATAGCCATGAAACAGTCCCACCTCGAACTTAGAGTAGCTGCCTAGCATACTTTTCTCATCGTGTTATGTTCTTAGCATCTGGAATGTATGTTCCTGGAACGGTCTCCTCAAGTGCTACCCATACTCATTCCCATTCTGTCTATTATCCAATCCCCATTATTTGCATCTGGTTAATTTCTGAACAAAGACAATGCATCTTGGACTTCGCAACGCCTGCTGGCGCCCGCCAGCACGAGCGTCGATCGCATTGAGTCGAAACTAACAAAGTCTTGGAAGCCAATCTACCAAAGCCGGACTTCGAAATCCTTCCCAAACTGGCAGCGATCGAAGCTGCCACGAAGTCGGGCAAGCCATTTTTCAAAGCAATGGCCCAGGCAACGGGTCTCACGGTTCACCAGATCCGCAGCAGGAGGGAGCAGAAATGCTACAAGATGTACCTGGAAAAGGCGAGGGAGGAACTGAGGGGTAAAACCAAGAGCTTTTTCAAAGCTACCCCAACCCTCCCCGCAACATCCAACGACCAGGATTCTTCTGCCACCCCTCCAGTGCTAATCGCCGACAGCCACTCGCCAAATATCTCAACAAGTGCTACATTGATAGCACACGGCTCCCAAGAAAACCTCGAAGTCGCAGTGCAAACTATAGCACTACCTGCAGCAACACCTGGGGCCAACAGCCCCCCACCCTCGACACACCCGATCGGGGAAATACTAATACTAATACTGGCAAGCGCCGGCGCATCTCCGATCTAAGATAGAGTGCCTTCCTAATCTGTGAAGGTAGGCTCCGAATCAACCTTGGTTTGTTATGAACTGCGTTACCTTATCTAGTATTCGCTCTGGTTAGACAACTAGCTACAAGTGTATAAGCCATGCTCTATATATTGAATTCGACTGTCTACACACTATTCAGACATTTCAAACTTATTTCTCGATCAAAATAAGTTTGACCATAATATTACGCATGGGCCTACTAGTGTAAGCAGAAATCCTCAAAAGAAAAATTTCATCCACTCATACATAATATAGGAGGGTTAAAATGTGTAAGCTAACTCTGAAAATTTGATATATAGAATGATATATAGAATGAACATACAGCGGAAGAGACCCAGGGAGGAATCCCAACCGGGTCGATGCCCCGAGGATTATTTGATATTCATTGTACAGGTGGATATTTATGAACATATTCACAACAAAATTATACTACAGAAGAATCTAAATTTGTTTTAGTGACCACCCCATAAATGCCAATAAGGAAACCTTGTAGCGATTAAAGTGAGCTTAATTTGCAATTACAAGTAACAAGCCATGAAGCCGTTAAAATATGTGAATTATTCTTCACTTATTTCAACAACTTTAACATAAGCTGACAAAATGCAACTAAGTATTGCAATTTTCTTAATGGTCCTTCGAAGCGGATGTATCTTTATGATCCTTAGAACCGCATCTTGCAACATCTGACAACACTTTCTTATTTTATACACAGATAAGCTACCGGCTTGTGACATTCCATATTGTGTGAATTCAGTGAACATATACTTTTCAGCCAATTAAGAATATTCTGGGAATTCCCGATAATGCATGATATTAACATTTTTACTGTTACAACCTTAAGCGTTGAATCGCTCACAATCAATGAGTTTATATTCGGTGAATTTGATTATTTAGTTTAGTTTCTACTAGGTTAGTATTTGAGATGGCCTATTGATTTGACTATTTTCAATATATGGTAACCCTGATTTAATTTATGACTAAACTATATGCATTCTTGCTTCCCATTGATAAAACCACAAATTCTCAAGCAGTACTCGTATGTACATGCATATAATAAACTTTCATAGCCCTGCAATATTATTTTCAACCCCAACGGTGCAATTTCGTTAACAATTACGACTGCGCTTTAAAATATATCACCAGAAACCGCCCCAAACCTCATCTCACCGTGTATGCATAATAAATCAACATATATGCACCCCGCCCTGCCACTTGAAAGCCTCTATAATTTATATTTTCTGTCAGCGGCCGAAAACAAGCGCGACATATTCGTCGTGCCTGTCCTGCGCGTGACACAAACAGCGCAACAATTGCGCCATCGAACAAGTGAATATTTGTCACCTTCATAAATTCGTGCATGTAGCATTCGCACATATATATGTAGAAAATGGCGGCCATTTTCGTATTTGTTCGCGAAAGTTATTACACAACTCGATATATTTATGCCCCTCAACCGCCCCCGCCTCGATGCTGTGCCACTCACACTTCCATGCTCCCGCCCTCGCGGGTATGGAAGTTGTGTTTTGTTTTGCGCTTCTCTCAATTGCTTCGTAATACCAACGGCTTAGCAGCCAAGCCGGCCCCGCATTGTGTGCGCCGCCTCTGACCTTGTGAAGTCTGTTCAACTTGACAATGTAATGTAATTAATCAAGTAGCGCGAGCGCATGAAAGTGGGGCGGTTGTGGTTATCAACGCGCAGGCCAAATTGCAGGCGATCTGCTGCAGTACCGGCGCACCGTGTATAGAGTGTGGTAGAATAGGGGCTGTGGTAGAATAGGGCCCTTATTTCGGGCGTTTGGAGCTAAGGAGCTAAATATTTATTAAGTTATCAATGCAGCGCGTATGATTGATTAGAGTTTGAGCACAGTTTGACGGTGTTGAGCTGATTAATTCAGTTCCCGTGCAATTAGCCTTAATTTGTTTACTTTCGGGGTTAACTAGCTTTCTGGCTGGCAGGAAGCATGCGGATTTTTACTTGGATAAAGTTTGTCGTCAAATTAGTTTGTAATTAGTTCACATAAATCAAAATTAAACAATGCCTTAAAGGTAGTTATTAACTATGTAATACACAATACATGTGCAACACAGCAAATTCTGTTCTTGTTAAAGAAGTTTTCTTCTTTGCACATTGGGTCTAGAATTGGGCAAGATTACGCATGAAGCGAATGATGTTTGACCGATATAGGTAGCGTCACAATCGTTACACTTGAGTTCGTACATCCCCGAGTTAAGTAAATAATCGGTGGGTGATTTAATTTTATTATTTATAATGACGCGCAGTGATCTAATATTGTAAAACGCTGGCTTAAATCCCAAACAATCGGCTATGGCCAAACATGTGGTCAGCAGCGGTCATCACTGTTCCATCTCTAATCTCAAATGTTTACACCCAGTCGTAAAAGGTTATAAACTTAACATGCTAGAAAATATTTACATTAAGCGCGCCTTACACAAAAATGTCCACCTCATAACTGTCCATCTAAACATATTAACGCCAACACCATTCACGACAATTTGTATAAATAGTCTGTAAGTTTAAGTTTTTTTTCCTTAGTACCTGACGATTCTGCAAAGCGAAACGTACGTTGTACAATTTTTGTAATAAACCCGTAAAACATACATTTGCCATATTTCATTCACCAATATTACGCATGAACTTCAGTATATAAAGTCCTTCAGTCGGCTGAAAGTCCAGTGCGTATTCAGTAGCCGTAGATTAGTCATTTCAGTAATAAATATATTTGTAAGGCTATCGACCTTTAAGCCTTTTCCGACGAGAAATTTCGAAATCCCTGTACTTCGGAGATTAACATGGCTGACCGAGTCAGAAATGAACATATTTGTCAACTGCCATATTGGAGCATGTGAAGGAATAGCAACTTACATGATTTGGACACGTCCAAAGAATGAATACAGAAAAACAACTTATCGAATCGAGGTGATAAACGTGAGAAACCTGCCCCAAGAACTATACAACGCCATGCATCAATGGCGAGGATGTCGACAGAATTTCTATACCGAATTAGTTTGACTACTATAATCATAAAACTTTAAAACACAATATTTCAGGGATTTTAAGTGTCTCAGTTGATTGTGAGAGTATTTCAGATTTTCCTACAACCTTGACACGTCTAAAGCTATTTTCTAAAGACCTTTCCAGAAGCATGCTCAATCCCAAATATACTCGCACTGTAGTCACAGTTCAAGCCACGTTATCACGCTATTCAGCGTGATATGAAGAAGAAGAAATTGTCAGAATTGTCAATTTCAGCGGCGCAAATTGTCGATCGAATTCGGGAACAAGGATGCTGCGAAACAAGGGCAACAAGGCGTTGATTTAACGGTGAAAGTAAAGTGGAGTGAAGTGCAAAACGGGGACGTTTGAAAGCATCCTGAAATCCTTTGTGTAAGCAGAAAAACGCTCTTGATGGAAAATGAAGGGCGGAAAATAAGGTGATGGCGGCGGCGGTGAAAAGCGTTACGCTAAGAAAGGCCACGGAAGGTATAAATACACTCAAAAAGATTATCCCTCGTTTTTCTGCCTTTATTCCTTCCCATGATGCGCTTTCATTTGCATTAGAATTTCGTGAATGTTTGCCATTGTTTGTTGTGTCTGTATAATTCATACAAACAGTGAATTATCCTGGCGAATCTTTGATAAAGAGTAAAAAATGGAATTTTGTGGAGTAATTCATGCTTAATCTACAAACAATTTCGGCCGAAATTGCAAAATCTTCCATAAGCAGTTAAATTTGCATTAAAATCATAAGAATCACGATTACGGAAAATTAATGCCAAGTGGGTTGCTCACATTGCGCGAGGTTAATTTATCCAGTGATAAAACACAAATCAGTGCGAAAATAAAGCGACTCGTGCAATAATTGTAGAGATAAGACATATAAATGTTGATCAAAACGAATCACTAATAGAATATATGTTTACCTTTTCCCTTAACTATTCTGAAATGAACAAAAGCAACAGAAATTATGTGCGTGACTGAAAGCATTGCTTATGCCCATCACACAAGAAAACGTGCAACTTTGCACTTGGATACAATCCATCTTCGCAATGTCTGTCGAGTAAAATAACTTTATTACAACTTTGGTGCCTGTCGGAGAAGTCACTGAAAGTCCCGATTCAACAGTGTTCCACTATTCAATTCAAAAATTTTCGCTAACAAATCGAAACCCCCCGAAGCACTACATTCAAACTAGCTCATATTGCAATGCACTTATATGTCAGTATAGGCAACTATTTCGACATAAAATCGCAGAGCTACTCGCCGAACATAGCGCTTTCGATAAGAGTAAGGCGGGTTCCCTACGATAATATGCACTGCCCGTGCGCGCGTTCATTGTAACTCGGGTCGAAACAACAACAATTTTCGGGCATTGCGCAAACTTTTAGTCAAAACCAGCGGTGGCCTCCAATAAACAGTGAATTTATGTAAAACATCGCAAATCTGTTGCGATGCAAACAGCGCGGCGGTAAACATTTCAAAGTAGCCATTTTTAGCAAACGTAAAACGTAAAAACTTTACGAGTTGCGCGAAATAAAGGCACACGTACATTTTTACGCCCGCGGGGAGTAAACACACTGACAGCTAACATTCTAGGGACGAGGAGGTGGGTGGCAGAAGCTGAAAAAAGCCCAACAACTTTATCACAGGGTAACACGTTTTGTGCGCCTGGCTTGGGTGTTGAATATGTTTAAGTAACTTTTATTTTGCCCTCCTCAGAGCATGTGCGCAAGAAAAAAGCGAGCAAGAAGAGACGTGGACTATTATCTCGTTGTGCTAATTAGACGAAACACTGTACGTGCTTATGTCATGGAAAGGGATAATATGAAGTGAAGATTATCAGAAGGACTATCACAAGGTGTTTTACCTTGATAATAACACTACACATTTTTTATAACATGTTTTTCGCTTGGTGTTTTTACCTAATTTTATTGAAATATTCAGAAATAGGGTATATAACGATACAGCAAGTGCACCAATAGCCGTTTATACATGAGATCGTTCGCTACTTTTTCGAATATTTTAAAAAGTGTTTCTTCCATATATAAATGTTTGACAAAGATTACTATGACGACGTACGCTGGTTCATTTCATTTGTTGCTGATTGAATGAAGCTTCTAATGATTTTGACGCACTCTTACTGCCAATATCTTCTTAATATATTAATTTTAATAATAAGAGGACATTATCACTACTTATGAAAACAAATGTCTGCCTGCTTTTCAGTTTTATAGCGTTTAACGCCTTCTGAACACGTTAGCTTTCCCCTCGCCTGATCGGGTCTCGCCGTACGTGAATTAGCATATGCGGTTTTTTTACGGGAATGAGTTGCAGGCCCATCGCCCAAACCTCCTCATTTTCAAGAAATTGGGAAAAAAACAAATGTACGTGTGTTAATGCGTTTCATTAATAGTTTCTGCGAGCGTGTTCAAAGAATTTTGATGCACGTTTGATGCTTTTGTCGCACACTTACTTTGAAATGCTTCTTTCCACCCGCTACAGTATCCATCAAAGCCGCCTATCCATGCATATATACGAAAAAAAATTGTTGAAATCTTTGGTTTAATATGTAGGCAGTATTTGCCACCTATTTATACCAACTGAAAAACCAAATTCTTAACCCATGTGTTTACTAATCAGTTATATTGACTCGTTGTATTTTCCGGACAAGAACGTTACCTGGTATTTACTAATTCCATCATAACTGTGACCTTCCAATACCTGGTAAGGAATCACTTTTCCATTTATTATCAGGAGAAATTACAAGCCTTGAATCTCAACATATATATTCCTGTTGCTCCTTTATAAACCCCATTCACTCACTCCGCCGGTCTCTCTCCATCTGAAACCGACTGTGCTGCACCATATCTCTTACTTCTTTTTTCTCATCCATATCACTTATCAGTGTTCCCGTTACTTTCCATGCCAGGTTTCCTCCTGACTCCTGCAACAACCTCATTATGTCTTTCAGGACTGCCACTTGCTCCTTTACCTAGGCTGCTTGCGTTTCACACACCCAAGCTACATTATCACGGGAAATACATCTGCGTTCAGATCGTCCAGAGTCCGCCCCATATCATGCCCCATTTCCGCTTCGTCACCGGCCATTCTTTCCTGGCTTTCTCTTTTACCTATCATCGCACATGCTCTGCCCATGATACTGTCATTCGCAATTGGAACATAGAGCCGTTAGCTTTCACCCGACCTGTTCCAGTCTCGTCGATCTCTGCATGCGTTCTTTTACAGAGATAGGTTGCAAGCCTATCGTCCAACTATTATTCCTTATTCAGGATTCAGAAAATTGTGGAATGCGAGATTTTAGCCGACACTTGGATTTGAACCCGGATTTTTCTGACTTTTGGGACTTTTGCATGACCTGTATAGTTTAATTTACATATAAGTTTCATTAGTCACGAACAGCCTTTACAGTTCTGTTTCTTATCTAGCCTAGCTCAACCGAGCATAACTTTATAAAATTACCCCCCAACGTATCTACAAAGTATAATGTTACATCCTACAGACTTGAAGTACTTCTATTTTATTCGTAACTTTCCTTGTAACGAAAATGTATAATTTTGCAATCACGAGAATATTGCACTTCTTGTGGAAGGTGACGCAAGAGAAACTCGTGACAGCTGGTGAGCCCCAAGAACGATACTAGCCGAAGGAAGTTGAGGATTGTGTGGTGGAGTAGATGTTTTCGCTTCGGATTCTAGTTTGAGACTGCTTTATTTTAAAATCTTAAAAACTAACTTAAGTTACAAACGATCGTTACCGCGGTGACACTTTCTCTTCTCTCTCTCTCTCTCTCTCTCTCTATCTCTCTCTCTCTCTCTCTCGCCTCCTCTCTCTCTCTCTCTCGCCTCCTCTCTCTCTTTCCCTTCAGCGTGGTACGCAACGGTACCACGCACTCACCCCGTGGCGGCATACCACTCTCAAATCGCTAGGTTTTGGTCGCACATGGTTTATTGTCCCCAACGACCGAGAGTTTACAACATGCTGAGTCAAGAAATACCAAAATATGTTAAACCTGGACTAATTCTACGAAAATAATGTACATCTACAGGCATGACCGGAAGGCCAAATATTATTGCCTCGATCTTCGACGCCTTGGTTCATGTCGAGCGCAGTAAAAATGCGAGTTTTGGGCTCGCACGTCCAAACAGAAAACTTGACATAACCTTTCGATGGTTACATATGACGTTCCACAATATTTAATTACTGATATAATTAAAACTGCTGTTTTCTCGTTAGAAGATGACATGCATAAAGTCCTAATGTCACAAATAGAGATAACTTTAACTTTATTCAAACCAATAAAACAAGGGTGTGATAGTTATTTTAATAACAATAAAAATAAACATGAACCCGTTAGCGTTGCTCGTATTTCAGTTTTCCGATTAACAAATTAAACAAAATCTGTATTATTATAGAATAGCCAATAGTTTATTGAATGTATTATTTTTAAATAAATCGAATATTTTGATTATTTCACATACTGATTAAGTTTAGAATCCCATTTCATATAATTCTATTTATTTTTAATAATATTGGGAGTAAAATAAAACATGTTCCATACTATTTGTTAGTTAATTCAAATTAAATCATGCACATGCAAAACTACTTTTAAAATACCGAAATTTAAAAGCGAAATATGTCATTGGTATGCCATATGCCATATATGCCATATATATTGATAGCCATGAAATATTGGAAACGTAATATTAATATGGTTGATTTGGAGATTAGTAATAATAAAACATGAGGTATATCAGTAGTATAAAAGAACTGATCGGAAGGCGACTATAAGATTGCCACTGTAACATTATGATCCATATATTGAGAACTGGGCGATAAAAAGTTATGGAAAAAATGGGATGAAAAAATTCGAAGCTGATAACTAGGATGGATAAAGGAGACAATGAAGAAGCATAATGCGGTCATGAAAGATAATGATTTGGTCATTATATTTGAGTTACAGAGGCCGCCGTTTTGAAGCAAATGGCTTTGGCGACTTATATAACGAACGGAAGTGTGTTAATTCTCTTAAGCAATAATAATCTATAACAGGAAAATGTAAAGAGGTAAAAATTACTTAGCCTTTGTTAAAACTAAATAAATCATTCTGTGGAGACTGTGGGAAGGAACAAGTATCTTTATTTGAAATCTTTGTTTGTTCATCTTTTCAAACTATTGTTGATGGATAAACTTTATCTGATGACTAGACATGAATTTGTTGTCGTTATCATTTGATATCCTTTTGCAGGTCATTTATTCTGTTGTAAGAAACGCAAGAAAACTTGTGATGCAGATCTTTTGTAACGTAGTTGATAGTATCAGTAAAACCTTTTCTTTACAATTTCTCCTAAACCTACGACATATGTATTCTTCTCAAACCTTGACGACCCCAGTAATTGAATCCTCTGCAATTCGCGCAGACTCTCAGAAGTATCCTCGAGTTTTCGGTTTTTATCAAGAATGTATAATTAATATATTGTACAACGAGCATAGAATGCTACGCATTTCTCACGAGTATGACAAGTATGAGTCGGCCTCGGATCGAGCTGAAAGTCATAGGAGTGAGAAATGCGAGTTATACAAGATTCATTTCGTACGACTATTATGTGTGAAAATAATAATGAGTAGATACAGTTTTCAGATATCGATGTGTCTATTGTCAAAATTATAGGTTATCAAAACGGAAAAGCAACGGCATGGCACACGGCGGCCACAGCTACGGCAATATGAACACATTTTCTCACTGGTTGGTCTAGAATTACATGTCCTACTAGTTCTGATATGACAACTAGTATGGTAAGAATGACACTTCTTAAACAAAATCGAAACTGAAATATGTATTTTTTTTTTAAATTTAGATGAAAGTTATAGGAACAGTAGCTGTTTTATAAAGGTACACACCTAGATAATATTGGCCCATTGAAATACAACTTTCCTACTTCTAAAATTAATAACTCCCCTGACTTGACCAATAACTCGCTTAGTATGTTACTATATTATGACCTTGTCCACCTCGTGGTTGAGGTGGTGAAAAACATTGAAGAACAAATAAACATTATCGACTCCTGTTGTACAATGTACACATATATGTACTGTTTTTCATTAAGAAATGATCATACATATCTCATGAATATTCATTTTCGCACTCACGGAACACATAGTTCTAGAAAAGGGAATATGGAAACGTGTTCATTGTGCCATGAAGAATTACATGTTCTACTAGTACTGATATGACAACTAGCATGATAAGAATGTCATTTCTTAATCAAAATCGAAACTGAAATATGAATTTTTTTCCTTTTAAATTTAGATGAAAGTTATAGGAACAGTAGCTGTTTTATAAAGGTGCACACTTAGATACTATTGGCTCATTGAAATACAACTCTCCTACTTCTAAAATTGATAACTCCCCTGACTTGACTAATGACTCGCTTAGTATGTTATTACATTATGACCTTGTCCATTTCGTGGTTGAGGTGGCGAAAAACATTGAAGAACAAATAAACATTTTCGATTCCTGTTGTACACATATCAGTACCATGTTTCATTACGATCATACATATCTCATGGATATTCATTTTCGCACTCACGGAACACATAGTTCAAGAAAAGGGAATATGGAAACGTGTTCATCGTGCAATGAAGAATTACATGTTCTACTAGTACTGATATGACACCTAGCATGATATGAATGTCATTTCTTAATCAAAATCGAAACTGAAATATGTATTTTTTTCCTTTTAAATTTAGATGAAAGTTATAGGAATAGTAGCTGTTTTATAAAGGTGCACCTTAGATACTATTGACTTGACTAATAACTCGCTTAGTATGTTACTACATTATGACCTTGTCCACCTCGTGGTTGAGGTGGCGAAAAACATTGAAGAACAAATCAACATTTTCGTCTCCTGTTGTACAATATACACTTATCAGTACTGTTTTTCATTAAGAAATGATCATACATATATCATGGATATTCATTTTCGCACTCACGGAACACATAATTCTAGAAAAGGGAATATGGAAACATGTTCATCGTGTCATGTACTGCATTGCCGTCATTTGCACAATGTGTGATTTAGTTGATGTGAGATTTATATTTTGTCATTGCGCCTGTATACGTCGTTGTCGCTCCATTTTGAAACATAACCTATAATTTATTTTGAGTCACTTTCTGATGCTTAGATCCTTGTTGACAATATCCAGCAAGATATTTACGTAATTTACGAACGTAAATTACGTTATCTATGAGAGTAATGTTTAATTTCAATGTAAAATAACCATGATCGTGAAAGTTAAATAGGACAAACTGCTCTAACTACAGTGGTGGCAGCAAATGCGGCCACAACAAATTTGATACTAGATACACAGATACCAGAAAACTCAAGCTAATAATTACTATTTTCATAAATAAAGTTGTAGAAAATGTATAGTTGTTTAACTCGCATGGAATGCTCATTTTGGTTCTTACTGCAATTTGTCATAGTGAGAAATGAGTAGCGTTCCGTATTATATGAGCTATGTAACGTATATTCAGACTTTCACATTACTACATATTTATTACAAAGGAAATTGCTAAAACTAATTTCACTGCTATATATCGGTAACACTACTAGAATCCGACTAAAGAACGGAACATCGAGACCGATCCAAACAACATCAGGAATAAGACAAGGGGATAGTTTTAGCCCACTATTATTTAATACAATTATGGACCAAATTATATCAGACACCAAGAAAACAACTGAAGGATGTATGATCGGAGAGAACAACATACAATGCGTATGTTACGCAGACGACGCTACGCTGACACCGAAGAAGGACTGCAAAGGTTAGTTCACGCATTCGAGAAATCGCCAAAAAAACATAACATGACTATCTCAACCAAAAAAAATTATGGTAATCTCCAAAATAACCATCAGGGTCGAAATTGTTTTTTTTTGTTTGATTTTACCGAGCATCGACTATAGCAGTCGATGACCATAGCGCTCATTAGCTCTATTCAATTCTTTTTCAATGTAGTTAGTCATATTGGAGGCTAACACTATTGATAAGAAGAAGAATTGAATTTAGTATGCATCCCCACCGAGAATCGAACCCGGGACCTCATAGTCAGTGGTCATCGACCATACCACTGCGCCAATTCGCTGGACTAAAATTGTTATTAATAACACAACCATTGAACAAGTCTCGCAGTTCAACTACCTTTGAGTAAGGATTTCTAGTTGGGGAAACCTGGCAGAAGACGTCAGAAAACAGGCCAACAAAACGGCGAGAATATCTGGATGCCTTCGGAACCCTATATGGAAGAACCGGAATATATCTATAGCCAGCAAAACCCGTATATATAATACCTGCATATATAATACCTATTCTAACCTACGCCGCGGAAACAAGAGCGGACACCGCTCTCACCAAACGCATACTCAGAACAACAGAGATGCACACTCTAAGAGCTATAAGCGGATTAACCATCTGGGACAACAAACGGAACAGCGATATTAGAACGAGGTGCAATGTACCAGACATAGTGCGATGGACAAGAGCGTAGGAGGATGTAAAACGACCACGTTGACAGGATGCAGACCGATAGAATGGTGAAAGAGGGCAGACCACAACGAAAGCGCCACACCGGCAGGCCACCAAAAAGATGGTCCGATAGCTGGACATCAATATCCCAGGAGAACTGCCAGTAAAACACAAGCTAACCAGCTTAACATAAGAAGAAGAAGACATATTTATTAAACCAACAAATACTCCCGAAACTACTTGGATTATTTCACTGCTTTGTGTTTCACTATTAGAATTATTCACTTTTCGAACGATGGAAACTAATTAAATTAATTATATTTGTAAACCGAAACTCCGCCACCTCAATTCTCTGTGGTCGGATAGTATAGCATGCTCTACTAATGGAAAGTAAGCAATGAAGAATTGTGTACCAATAAACAACAATTACAAAAGTGTTTAAAACTCCAACGTGATGAAGAGACACACATGTCACACGTCGGCCGTCATCCAAAAAGCACAATTTATCAGGCTGCGTCGCGCGCGTGCATAAAGACATCACATAGATTAATGTCACAAATCATGAGTGATCATGTTACGCGCTGCGCACAGCAGCAGCCCCCAGGCCTACGTAACCAAACCACCGCCAAACGCCACTACCGCCACCGCCGCTGAACTGCCTCGTCCACACGCCCGCCAGCGCAGCGGCGGTGCAACATTTGGCCGAACATTCATTTCAATTACACTTCAAAATGTATATATTCATCACATGCCAACCGCCCAACTTTCGGGCAGGCACGTATTGAATGCCGTGCCATGCATAATTCCACAATGGCGCCGCACACAAGTGCTTGTCGCGTTCGTCGAGTGGAAAGTTGATAATCGCGCGCGAAATTAAAACGAGCGAATGTACGCAATGTAAGTTAATTGTCGTCGGGTTTTCGGCAGCTCGTGCCGCCGCCTCCAGGCCGAGAGCTGGCCATATGTTGCAAAGTCATGAAATTGCTAAATTTCGTGCGCTTCTTCAGCGTTTACTCCCTCATCCCCTTGAAAATCCCATACTAACTCGTCCTGCTGTCCTACGCTTCGAGGACGCTTGGATTCTCGAAACGCAAGGAAGTTGGCAGCAAAATGAAAATCCATACGATTATTAGTACAATTTGTATCATCTAGAAACGGATTTTATATCTGAAGACGCATGTGGAATTGAATATGAATATAGATACCAGGTAGAGTGAGACCTACCTGGTACATTCCCTGGAAACATATAAAACTTAGAAACAGTTCTTGACAAAGACGAGGATTGATTGTGAAAGGTTCCTATTGGTCTAGATCTATTCTAAAGACTATGGTTAACCGTCAATTAATAAATAAGAGTTATTCAAAGCTTAGCAAGTTGCTGAGTAATGAAATGTCTAAATTTTGTTTATTCCTTTTCTTTTCCAAAAAAACGAAGTTTGGAGTATGACCTCAGACTAACTCATTGTGCTGTTCCTCGTCTAGAGTTCTTGAACTGGCAATTGAATGAAATTAAATTTAGTAAAATTAAAAATTTTTCATTGAAACCGGATTCCAATTAAAGATTAATTATTTGTGAGAAGCCAGATCTTGGTCAGTTCTCTAGTATTCCTTTATTTATATTCCTGAGAACTTCAAAATTTTACATGGTCAGGTTTTGGGTTCTTTAATCATATGATTTCCCATTGGGTAGGTCTTGTCCAAGACTTTCATGATGACAACCACAGATGTGAGTGTGGATGCCGGAGTGAGTAGAGATGACCACAACCATTTGAACCTAAAGAGGTCTCAGATAAACAGCGATATTACCAACTGTGCCACTACGCTCTTAGAAGAAGTGTTTGTGGACATTGCCGACAGATCATCGCACGCCCACTTCAATAAGGTGACACTTCATCGCGCGGTTAGATTGTCGCCCAGCTTATAAAAGAAGAGCGAATTGTTCAATTATTTTCAAAATTTGCACATTACAGTTTTGAATATATATTGCGTGGCATAGTGGTTACACACTAGCGTGGTAACGGGTTCGATTCCCGGTATCGGTATATATAAGATCTCGCACTCCATACTTTCCCAAGTCCTGAATAAGGAGGAGGGTTGGGCGATGAGTCTGTAACTCATCCCCGTAAAAACTAACATATGCTAATCCACGTACGATGAGACCCGATCAGGCGGGGTGAAAGCTAACGTGTTCGGAAGGCGTTAAAAACGCTATACAACCGAAAAACATAATAGCATAAAACATGTAAGCATAAAATATCAAAACAAAAAAAGATAAAAATATCTAGTATAATTTTCGAAATAAAAAAATGAATGAAATAGAAATGAATTACATCATTTCAGGTTTCAGGAAAATAACACTAAATGCTAGAATCAGTATCATAGTTTAAAGTGACAAATTACTAAATTTCGAACTTCCATCTCACCACAACTCATCCTCTTCTGGACCCTTCGAAGTGAATGGTAGTTGTCAGCAAAATGAAAGGTCATAATATTATTAGTTTCATTTCAACATTTTTTACTCATTTCACGATATTTCTACTACACCATGTTATTTTCAGCTTCGCTTTGGAATATGTAAATATTGGGTCTTCGCAGCTCCTGCTAACTTCCTGACGCACATCAACAGCACACTCGCACACATTTTCATCAGGAATATTGTAAGCCGCTGGATGGAAATTATCCCCATGGCACCCGAGATTACGCCGTAAACTCGTAAGCAAGAAGATAGCAATTAGTGCCGTTGCTGTGTTGACTTCGTGGATAGTGTCCCGGCCGCTTCGTGTATATTCCATAAATACACAGAGCGCGTACGCTGCATGCCGCTCCGGCTTCAGGAGTCGGGGAGCCTCCTTATACTTATTCGGATGTAAACACTTGCACGCAAGTGTATAATGTAATAGAGAGAGTGATACCGTGTTGAGTGCTAACTTAAAATGAGTTTCCAAATGCAAGCCCACTAACCTGCTGCCTGCGCTGTAATTACGAACAACAGTCACGAAATTTTCGGAGGTTATCTGCGAATTTTCATTTGCCACATTGAGAAAACTTAGCTCGCCACTATGCTGGTGGCGAAAAGTTGATATTTATGTACTCGGAAGTATTTTCATTTTAAGCAAATGTAGTTTTCTATTTGTTTTACTCGCTGGACCCACTATAAATTGGTAAAAGGCTAACATATTTTCTTGTCCTATCCGAGGTTAGAGTTAGTTATACGAAAGTTGGTTAGGTAATGATAGTCTTGGCCAAATTAGGAGTCTTCAGATAAGGCCAATGTCTAAATTTTGTAGTTACAAACTCTGTCCTAACAAGTTTAGAGCAAGATTGAATATGTTTCTCCAAAACCAAAGCATCATGCGGAAATTCCTACTCATTATAATAATCGACAGGAGGACGGATTAACTCGATATTAATTGAGTCCACCCACAAAAATACGTGAAAAAATAAGAGATGGCTAAACAATGTCATTATATTACTCTATTGAATTATCGTTATTTCTATTGCCATTATACAATACAGTATCAACATTTAGCACAATTCTACAAATCGATACGGTGATGATCCTTCAAGGATTCACATGAAAAATAAGTTTAAAACAATTTAAAATTGTTTGTAAGATTAATTTCAAATAAATCAAACAAATAAAATCTTAAAGAATACTAAAAACATTCAATAAAATGCAAGATAGTTGGAGTTTGTTTGCATTTTCATTTACATTTATATCCTCAAAAAACTTTTCCACGCAGAAAAGTTCACAATTAAACGCTTCCAATTCAACTTTCCGGAGCGACCGTTTTCCACGCCCGACAACTTCGCCCGGCAGCCACTGCCCGCTGACAAATCGTTTAACCGACTCCCACCTAATGGAAATCTAATGGAAATAGATTCTAGCAGACTTGTCAGTGTGCACAATGGAAAAACTTGATTGAATGTTGAAATATGTATAAATTTATAGATTTACACAAGACATGACTTCACTCTTCGCTGCAACCCCCGGTGGCTCGTAAGGCGTCTCGACTCACTGCTTTTAAGCCCTTTTTTCGGGCAGAGAGCAAGAGAAAAACCGACATCCTGGTCCTTGGTGATTTGCAGCCACCAAACTCAAACCCACACCACTGCCGAGGACGTCTTGCCATCTTCTTCCCGTCCCGTGATCCTTTTGTCATCCAGACGAATGAATCCGTATTGCTATCTGGGGTATAGAATCTCTATTCATTTATTGAACTCACACCGGAGTTTGGGTGGGAGTGTTAGTGAGGGTGTGGGAATGGGGTAGAAGTGAGATTCACTCATTCCCAAGCCAACCATCGCGCCGACCAGATACAGAGCAGACATATGCATTGTAAATGAGTGCCAAGCTTAACGCTGACCCGCTAATAGTTTCAGCGTAAACTGCGCAACCAACGTGAGTGAGATTGTAAAGGGGGTCCCTGAAACGCCGCGGCCAGAACGGCTGAGTTACGAGTTCCAGCAGAGAGAGAGGAATCGGTACCGTATGGAGTGGCGGTAGTTTCGCTGGTTTCGACCCGGTAATTGGAGAACTAAGTGCTTAAACTAAGTCCAATGGTAGCACATTTACATAATCTGTGCGTGTCGCGGACGTTGCGGTTGTTGTTAATTGTTTCTAATAGATTTGCTAATGCAATTTTACAGTAATTTTCTAATTTCCTTGTGTATTAATTTTCACTATAATTAAAATCGTGCACATTAATTAATTAACGTTCAATTTCAAATTTAATTAATTTGAATTTAAAGTTATTTTATGCACAGGCAGAGTTAATTATGTTTACGCATCATTTATTTTATTAAATATTCTATAACTTATTACTAAGCTTAACTAGCATCATGTCAGTTTACCTTAAATAATACAAAATGAAATATACATTTTATTTAATAATATAGTATTTCAAGTAAGTCAGGTTTCACGTCACGCAATTTGATGGTTGTTCGTTCGTCAAGTTAGTTTCATGGTAAAGGGACTCAATAGTCTTTCAGTGCTTAGAAGTCAGTAGTTACCCGGATAAATTTCATGTCGATCAATATAATGTAAAAGACGGAATGCACGTTGTAAAGTTTATTTATTCTTTAGAGTTCTTTGACACCTAAAGTCATTACGTTACCGTAACGCCTCTAGGAACAGGACCTTTGCGGTCCTATTGTACGCCTAATGTATTATCTGGTACCTCCGAAAGGTGTAGCCTGTTCAATGCTCCCTAGGAACCGCTTATTCTTGAATTTTAGCGTTTTTACCCTCTCAGCTTCTAGGTGGGTTCGGCAAATATTCTTCCTTACTTTCACGTAGAAATCTCCTCTTCCTGGAGTGGGGGATTAGCTAATAGACAATCTACAAACAATCATCATGGTAAATTCACAGTAAACAAATATCACGGCTGGTAAAATCACATTGAGTAAATGCACCCCTAAATAAATCGGTAAATAAACATATTCTCTGGATTTATGATGGTTAAGTAATAACTTATGTCCGATCATAGGTAGGAGTAAAATTTATTAATTTCTGTTTACAAACTTGTGAACAATTGTCAAATATTAAATAAATTATTGAACAACACTATGTAACTAATATCAAAATGCAAGTATGTGAAAAGTACTTAAAGCTTAGCTCAATAACAAAGACGTGCAGCATACTTTTGGGTATATTGGGTAGATTGTGGTTCCCAGCTATCGATTTGGTCTTGTTATTTTACCAAATCAAGGTGCCTTTTCCTGGACTTTACTCTCCTCTGAGTTTATCTACTCGATTAGCGCAAAGCGGTGTGGCATATTTTCGCACATTAGTCGACAGTGGGGGATCCACTGTAACATTCGTGAATATTAAGTTCCTTAGGGAATTTACTGGCCCTGGGGAAGGGTCCCACTTGATAAATTTGTTAACAACTCGGGGAGTCTCTCTTGGTAGCTGTGATTTTTTCGGAGTGAATATACGGGCTCCCGCCATTAGGCATAATGGCGGGACACACATGCCTAGGAAACCCGCTATAAAAGTGTCCCCCCAGATGATCTGGTATTCCCTAATGTTATCATTTTAAAATATGTGCCAACCATCACTGATTAACAATTGCAGACAATGGAACCACTAAGGACATCGTTCAGGATACGTATGACTCCTGGCTTGTTTTGCTATCAAAATACATCATATCACATTTGTCTTAGCTACTAATCGCATTTTCTCAGATGAAACGTTTGAAATTCTCGAGAAATTTTCTAAAATGGCAATATGCGATACAATACATGCAATGAGAGCCTGGACATCCCTCTAATCATTATATCTAATCATTATAGGGTTGTACTGCAGAGAACTCTCAATTTTCGAGCCAAGAAAATGCCAAGGAAAATCCTCATTAGTTTAGCCGTAATATACAATTTATCAAAAAGCATTTTTCAAAATATGTAAGAGCCTGCTAATTTGAGGTATATCACCCGTATTTAAAGCTTAACAGTGTCAGTGGGCAGCGCGATATGCTTCGAAGGAACAACCCTTCCTTATTTGCAGGCCAAAGAAATGTTGTTATCCTTATTAGTGTATGAACATGCAAGTTTCTAAAGGTTAGTTTCGAAAATTTCAAATATTCTTCTATCTTGAAACCTTTTTCTCTACCTCTTTGAAGCTATATAGGATTGTGAATTTTATCATTCGAAGGACTCTTCCTTTCCATATCCTCCTGGACAAAATGGTGATATCTTTATTTGTTTAGCCAGAAAATGCAATTTCCTAAGAGTTTTTCAAAATTAGAAAATTGTCCGTACCTATTTTGAATCTTGGTTGCGGATTATATCCTTCGAAGGAGCTAGTTTTCGTCTTTTTCCTAAATTGTCAGGCGAAGCTGGATTTAAAGAATACTGAGCTTAACCCTATTATCGTCGCCTGTCTAACTGCATGGATCCGCATGTGCGTGGCTTTAGACTTCTTGGTTAGGCAAACGTGCGCTCATCTTTTCATGGCAATTATTTCGGCTTGGTAGACTGTGGGTGCCTTGCCCTTAGATAACATGCGCAACCGATGGCAAAGGGAGCGGATGAATGTGTCTATAAGCGAGGACTTGAAAATTTTAGCAGTATCCGAGAACAAGGACCACATATTGCTAATGGTCGTGTTAACTAAGCCCTCTTCCCGCTTCTAAATAACTGTCCTAAAGCATGTGGCAAAATCGAATATTACTGGAAGACCGAAGTCTTAACTGTTAGTCTTCCCCTCAGATATGTTCGTGCAACAATGTCTGCCACCTATGTTCATCCAGCAAATAAAGTAACCTCTCCTTTCACTTAATCTTCTTCCTGCAGTCCAGAGATCCCACCAGACTCTAAGACCAATTCTTATTCCACACTATGAGCGGCATTTCGTGGTTCGCCTTGTCCGAACAATATATTGAAACGAGATAGATTTGTTTCTTCGAGTTGCTTCTCGTCTCCTTTTAAATACATTGGACAGAAAAAGGCTAAACCGAAACAAATCCACTCGACGCTTTTATAAGCCAACTATAAGCTAAATTAATTTACTATTTAAGTTTCAAAAATAGTATATGTACATATAATGTAATAATAGCTATCGACCCATGCGGCTTAAATAGTATTAACGTAGACAATTCTAAATGTATTCAATTTTTTGACATTATGATTCGCTATCTGAGAGTTGGCATAAACCATTTATGCTAAAATATTCACCGCGTCCTAAGAATACTAAAATTCTTATCTTGAAACCTTAATTTAAATGCTGTAAAAAAGAAAACGCGCAAAAAAGTCTTCGTTTCTCCCTGACTTCATAATGTCAACTTTAAAACAAAGCGTCATAATTGCAATTATATCAAGATTTAACTCGGAAACGAAAATGCCTGATACAGATGGCTGGCGAACTTTGATTTTCCGGCGGCGTACAAATTCTTAAACGGCATTAAAATATATATCGCGAGATGAAAATGTCGAAGCTTAAACTGCCGGAATACCTGCGCAGTGTCGGTGTTTTCCATCTGATTGGATTTGCGCTGCGTCACACCGCGCCAAGAGTTTTAATTAATCTTTAATTGGAAAGGCTTTTTTTTGGTTCATCTCGCGCTGCTCTCGAAGACGCGGGTCGACTGCGAAAATTATACAGTTCTTGGAGGGGCGATGGACGCGTGCGCATCCCGACGGGAATTAGAAATTATAACGTCTTCCAGCGTGTGATGATGAATATTTTTAATTGAAAAAGGTCCTCAATTAAGCGCTGTGTAACTTCACCGAGACACGAATCGAAAAAGAAGGCGCTTTTGTGTGGGTTTATTACGTACAGTGTTTTCTTTTTAGGGAGGCGTAAAGATATTTCAAGGAGTAATTCTGTTCGGGGTTATTTGCTCTTCTCAAGTAGGCAATCTCTTTTCTTATTTTTTTTTGTAAGCCTGCTTTTTACGAATTTAATTTCTTTGCATATTTGTGTTCTTGGAAAATATATTAGAATCTTATTATTTCAAGGATTTTTTAAGATATTAATTCTTTGAGTCCGCTTAGTTTCTGTTCTAACCTTGGTTGAACTTGGTCTTGGTAATTTCGAGGTTCTGATTATCATTATTTTATCATCATCATCTCCCAGGTTCTATAGTGTTTTATGTCCTCTGGTTCTGTCCTTCCAGGTTTCATGGTGTATTAGCCATGACTCTTCTTCTTCTGTAATCTTCCTCTGTAAGTTGTCGTTCAGACATATACTTCTGTATTACTTGTAGCCATGATCGTTTGAGCCTACCTCTTCTTCTGTTTTCTCGTAGTGTTCAGTTCTTTATTTGCTTCGGGAGTCTTTCTTCGCCCATCCTCTCTAAGTGCCCTTTCCATTCTAACTGCCTTCTTTCGACCTCGATGACTCTGTCGGTGTTCACTCCCATCATTTCTCTTATTGTTTTGTGTGGTACTCGTTCCCATCCAGATTTGCGGGCTGATCTTCTCCAGAAGTTCATTTCGAGCGTCCTAAGTTTGTCTTCGGATTTTTTGGTGATTTACCAAGCTTCACTTCCATATAGGACAATGCTCTTTAATATGGTGTTACCGTGACGCTGCATGTTACGTTTGCAATGAAAGGTTAGAATTTAGTCAACCAATGACCTTCTTTCCCTTAATGATCCTGTTTTCGATTTCAGTCCGCTCTTCGTAATACTTTCACCTAGATATGTGTACTCTTCCCATGTGTCGATTTTGATATCATTCTCTATTTCTGGTCGTGGTGTATTACCTTTACATACATATAGATACTTAGTCTTCTGGTGATTAACTGTTAATTTTTTTAAGTCTTTAATTTGTATATTCTTTTATATGTCTTATATTTCTTTATATAATTATTTTATAACAATGTATAGGTATTGCACTTCTATGGCCTATTTGCAGAACTACTGTTCCCTTGTTACCATATTCAATTTCAGAATATATCAAAGGATAGCTTTAGATATTGATGTGATTGCGAATCATTATGTCGTGCCTAATTAGAATTGACGCAGTAATCAACATCAGTTTAGCAACCACACAAGGCAAACGTCAGTTACAAATATTTTTCTTACTTTAAAACTAAATTAAATTACCTGTTGCGAACGGCGTAGCAATTTTGAGCCTTTACATACATAAATATATCGCCAAGCTGTTTAGTCTAGACTTAAGTTCTGTCATATATTTTTGTAAAGTATACTGTATAAATAAATATACGAATACGATAAACCCAAGATGCCCAGAGTTTGAAGTGGTTGACGCGACGGGCTGACGCCTTGCATACGTCTGGTTTTTATCACCCTTTCCGGGTGGTCTAAGCGAGTGTACCATAAGCTTGACGAATATATCGGCTCGCCTAGATACATCCAGAGATCGAACAAACCCGCAGAGAGAGAGGGAGAGAGAGAGAACACCACCGTAAGAAAGGGTATGCCTGCATGCATAGCGATGCGCTGGTGAGGGCGGTATCAGCCTCACCACCTAGATATAAGAGTGTTGTAAAGCAAGTGGTGGTACCGCAAGGAGGGTTATGTGTGGGCGGTGCGCACTAACTTCTGACTAGGTTTAGATTTTCACAAAATAAAATCAGTTGCTATCCGAACGCCGAATGAGCCTCTTCTCATCTTTACCTTTCGAAACGCGCAACACAGGCAACTGGTAGCTGTCGGCCTGATTTCTTTCTTTTATGGACGTTTAAGGACTGTATGTGGGCCCAGTGCGTTCACCGCGCTATCACCAAGGGTCGCAAATACACCAAATACACCTCTGATCGGAACCCGGTGCGTTCACCGCGTCATCAACCACGGCCGCCGACGTTGGTTCGCGACATTACCCTTTAATGTGTGTACGCTAAAATTAGTCACAATTTCACAATTAAATTTTAGCATTAAACCACTAAAATGTATCGCTTTATTAGCCTATACACATTTAAAACTAACAAAAATGTGCTATGAAACATTTGACGACAACTTGACGTCAACCCAATAATATTTTTGTGGAAAAGAATGAAAATTAACGGAATCAACGTTATTATTATTTCACCTGCTTTTAATAGCATAGAATTTTACGGTTTCTGAAAATTCAATTTTGCAAGTATAAATATTTGTTTAATAACACAATAATAAAACTTTATAGAGCTTTTACTATAATAAATTCCTCAGTTTATTGTCAACCATGGACCATATGTGTCATAATATATAATAAATTCGAAATACATCTAGAAAAAAGAAAGTATATAATCCACACGTCGAAGTGCATTATTATTTTTCTTACTGATTGCATGTTCTCGTTCTCGTGCCACCAAAGAACATTTGTAACCGGTGTTTCATAATTATTATTAATTTAAAACCTATGTATCAAGCAATGAAAGTGTCAAGTACGATTACAGTCATTAAATATACTACCTGGATTTGTTCTATGTTTTCTCACCTTTATACTTTCTGCAAAGTATCAGAAACTTTTGAGGTGTTCTTTTTTTACGAGGAACGAGTACATTACAAATTTTACTATGCAATTTCACGATAAGTTTTATATTTTTGCACGTGAGAAATTTATCAATTTCATGCCGCTGTAAACTCGCCAAAAAAGCAATATTTTCCTACCTGACATCAGCAAATGTATAACAATCCTCAGGATCGCAGATAAACTCGGTGCATTCATTGTAATCCAATTTAATTGCTGTCGACTGGAATTGCACCTGATTGCACATATCACTTCAACCACAAAGTGTCACAAAACCACGAGCTTGCTACATCGAACGTCATGTTATTCGTCGCGTAATCAATCAATGAATCGAAAGCGTAATGATAAAATTTATAGCATGTCCCTCCTGACTTTATTATTATTGATATTACAGGTATTATTGCCGATGACAAGTTTGTTTACTTCCGGTTATCCTTGAACAGTCAGTGCAGTTATCATGCTGAAAAAGGTATTAACGAGGAATTATTAATGTGCAGTTGAAAAGGGTTTTAGGCGCACGCCGCGAATCGGTTGGAGAGAGGGAAAGGTTGATAATTTGCACGGCGCGGACGTGAGAACGGCAAAGTGTCCGCGGGCAAACTGCGGCGGCGGTGGAGGCAGTGGAGGCGGTACGATGCTGAGGAATCACCGCCGACCGGCATAAACTCTGTATGGTGGAATGCGTGCCGCCATCTGTGGACTACATGTGGAAGTTACTAGTATTTCTGACACGATTTATAGAAGGCAGGACATTGATCCTTTAGTTTACAAACTGTTTTAATGGATTTAATTTAATATAATTCCTTTGTCGTTCTACACGGAAGCAAGTGAAAACTTCTTAATCGCCTTAAAGCGAAAATTGTTTAACTGAATTATGTATTTTCACCACGTTTTGCAATGAAATAGCCAAAAATAGGTATAGCTACTTTCAAAATGATTAATTTTGTAATTCATTATTCCATAAACCCGTTTTGCAGGCATTTTCTGAAAATTTCTGTGCCTGTCCCTCTGACACTAGTTCTTTTTATAATTTCACTTGTTGTTAACATGAAGGGGTGTCAATCAAATTACACACAGTTGGTAAATTTGTTATTATTAACTGTCAAAGCAATGTATAGTGAGTCCATAGATAATACTTATATAGTATAGTAACACAAGTGCTGCAGTAAAATTTGCAACAGATTTTAGTTCAACCCAAACCGCAAATTCCAAGTGGCGCCACTTTTTGCTATTTGATTTCATCAATTTTAAATACTGTTTTTAAATTTAAAAACAATTTTTGAAATACAGTTTTATTTTAAAACATATTACATATTATTATCATCAAATGTACATCTTATCGGTCATGCTTGAACATTTCTTCGACGAAGGGTATTAAAATCGTTTGAAATTATGCTGTTTACCGCGTATTTTGTTTTTGAGAGGATGACCAACTTGAAGATTTTAGTCGCTTTGAAGAATGAAAATATATGCAGACTTACATTACGGGAAAGGAGCCGATCGATTCAATATGCATGCAACATGTCATTATTTAATGATAGAGTCTTTTTAAATCAACTATTGACAATATATCAAAACCAAAAAGGTTATGTCATTCAGAGCCATAAATGAAACAGAACTGTTTATTAACATTTCAAACCTCGTCGGCGGTCGGAAACACCGAATATAGCCGATTTCTTACTAGCGCCATCTAACAAATTGGGTTGAACGAAACAATTTTGTTTCAAGGTCACTAATATAACATGTACTTCTCTATCTTATATTTTCTCTGAGTGAGTCAAAGTGCAGAGTCTTGCATAGAGGCGCTCTAGGAATATCTGCGTGAAAAGTGGAGTAAAACCTCTCCTCTACTGTTTATCCTGATTTTAGAATGCGCTCCAAAGGAATATATATAATTAACACACATATAACAATATGAAATGCAAGTGAAACAAACTAAAAGTGGCAACCAGCAAAATTGGTCCCATCATTAACACAAATAAAACGAAGGAAATAAAGATAAACTGTAGAAACATAGAACGGGTTGATAACTTCTCCTACCTCGGAAGCAGTGTTGAACTAACCGGAGGAACTGAGAAAGACGTAGAGCCCAGAATCCAACAGCAAGAACAGCCTTCACTATTCTGCGCCCTATATGGAGACCAGCGATTCTGAGTGATAATACCAAGCTGAATGAAATTCTAATAGAGATCAAATTACGTAAATGGAGGTGGATAGGACATACCTTCCGAAGGTCAGACGGAAATGCAGCGCGAGTAGCCCTAGACTTGAACCCCGAGGAGTCTAGAAGAATAGTCAGACCAAGTACAACCAACAACTATAAACTGTTGAAAAAGAAGCGGAACACATGAACAAATACTGGCAGGAAATCAAGTCAATCGCAGCAAACAGAGTACTATGGCGCCTTTTTGTGGAAGGTGTAAGTTCCAATTAGGAATAGTCGAAAATAGTATAGACGAAACGAGCAACATGCATAAGCATAAATGCCCCATTCTAAGGGCTACTCGCTGATAACCCAAAAAAATAGTACTACGGTCTATTGATTCTAGTGATTCTATTGAATTGATTCTAGCTTAGTAAAATGAATATTATAAATTAGACCATCACATCACAGATTAGTTTCCACCAGTTTTCACCATGATGAAGTTCAGAATGACTGAGCTAATATACCCGTCATGTCATGTCCATTCTGAAACAAATATTTAGAGGTCATACGTCCGTCCTTGAACCTGTGGAATATTCTGAAATCTGAAATCAATATTAATTAAATTATCTCTCCACCCAAAATACTCAACGGTATGTTTAATAACTGCTGACCACAAAGTCCCGCGATAGCACCCCGGCGGATATAAATAATTAAATAATTCTTTTTCGAAATATTAATACATAGTTTTTAATATGACTAATTATATTGAAAATTAATTAAATAGATGAATTTATATGATGAATTAATGAACATAGTATGCGAGGTAAAATCAAACAACAAAAAATAAAATTAATTAAATTAACATTCAATAAACAACATTTAAAATTAAACTGAAAACTATACAAATATTGAGAAATATTTAGGTGAATTAACCACGATGAATTCATAATTTAATGAATGATAGAACAACCGCAAATAAATACATTGTTGTAAATAGATTGATAAACTTTGCAATATATTCATAATCCTAGTTTGCCATTCGATTCCATGGAAACGCCTAGAAATTCTCCTTTGTGAATCCTATAAATATTAATATCGAGATTGAATTCCTATTTTTTCCTCTTGCCAAATTGGCAAATATGATTTTGCGCTGTGCTATTATTGGCTGATTGCGCCAAACATGTCCGTCCACGGTTTACACGAATCGGATGCGATCCATCATAACTTGTTCCCAGAGGTGTCCGAAATCATTCTCGGCTTATTAAATCATAGTAATCATTGTCGGCCAAAGTGCGAGCTTAAATTAATCACGTGATCAATCAAAATGCCAGCCGCCGCGTCTTGTGCTCAGCACTTAAATTACTTTTTTCCATTATAACGCCGTATGGCATGGTGTTCAAGTTAATTGTTAGTTTTAAGCTTTCGGAGCAATCATGATTGAAATATTGTTACAATATTGCAGTTTTTGGTTTAACGGAGCAATTCAGTCTTTTTCAGAAATCAGAATTTTTTAAATTCATTTTACCATTAATAACTTATTTTAAATACTTTGGTGTGAAAACACAATTTTTGTTACTGTTTTACAAGTTTGTAAAACTTGTAAAACAGTGACAAAAATTGGGTTTTCACATCAAAGTATCAACATGTTTTACCAACAACCTACAGTCCTCTCCATTAATTATTTTAAATACTTTTTTCGAGTCGTTCAGTATAGACATTTAGTGCAGACTATAGAATGACATCCGTTTAATACACTTACTTATACCGGCATTTATTCCTTTTTTAAATATCAAGTGAAGTATTATGTTTTTTCTTTTTTTTTTCTTGGTTAAATGTTGTTACCTAGCAAGGCAATTAGACCTCAATAGCTTTAAATTAGAATAAGTCCAGTTCAACCAAGTGACTTATATGGTCACATTGAAAAAGACTTGAATACAGCTGTCAGGAACCAAACCTTTTGTGTAGTTTGTTGAATGCACTGGGTCCCACAGAGGTGTAATTACCACACAAGAAAAAGGGGGACGTTAACTGAGTTGGCAGCCCTTTGTGATAGCGCGGTAAACGCACCACATTCAGTCCTTGAAAATCCAGCCCGCATACAAAATATTCAAAATATAATCACTAACAATATTCAAAAATATAATCACAATATACTAGTATGCTAATCTAATCCTATCAAGACTATAAACATAACCTAGAAGAATTTATCGAATATTTGGTGACAAAGATTTATCCAAGTCAAATCCTATTACGTTGCCGTCACTTGAGTGCAAATAAGTTGGTCATTTGATCTTCAAAATTTTGCAGATTCCTAAGATTGTGCAAACAAAACGCAATGGGCTAGAAAGTGAGAAAAGGTTAAATCCGGAATGGTGACATTTCGTAGGAAAGGCGTGTGCGCCACTAGGTACATTCCAGCGGTTCTCATTTCTCATTGTTAATAGCTGAAAGCCGGAGGAGTAGCAATAAGGACGAAGCGACAGAACGATGCACGTCAGCCGGCTGCAATCACAAACGGTGGTTAGTAGTAGTGCGAGTAGATCGGACCAGCTCCAGCGTATGGATGTGTTGGCACAGGGTGGGATAGTAAGGTTTGTGGTTATGTGGCATTTCTAGAGCATTCCAACACAACTCCAGCTTAACATGTCAACCGTTCAGTGACACGTGCAGCCTCAAACCACCGCGAACCCTTTACCTTCGCCATGGCGACGCATGCTTATCTTCTCCCGAAGGAGAGATGGATGTCTAACATTGATTCTTTCTATCTTTCCGCGCGTGGCGTCTGTCGCCGATAACCTTAAATCCTTGGGGGAATTCACCTCAAACGGGATGTGTGGCATAACCTCTCAACCTCTCAATAGTTACCTCTCATTATTCCATTATATGATAAATTAGTGTAATTTAACTTTAGGAATTAGTTTATAACTGAAGGTTTTGTAGAATATTTATTAGTAAGGATATTTTTATGTGACGTTGCTCAACACATTTTGTTTTGCTTTTAAGGTAAAATGTATTAATAAATTTAGCCAGTTGCAAAATATGTATTGCGAATGAGAATTATGGATATGTAAGGTATTAGTAAGTTTTAATTTATACCTTCATTTGAGATTTGAAACACCATATAATAACCGCTATAAGAGCCTTCTATAAGAATACTATAGCAAAAGGAAAGGTGGGTGCAACTTATACGAACCCGATACCCATAACAAAAGACTTACGCAGGGATGTTGCATATCACCTACATTGTTCAAAGTATACTTACAATTAGAAATTACAAGAACTTACAATGGAAAGTGGGCTGAACATATAAAATGGGTGCAAGGTAAGACAAGGAATGCTTGGATGGTAGTGAAAGAGAGATGGAGTAAAATATGGGGGAATAATTGGGATGTAGTATTGAGGATA
>JAODAC010000846.1:0-39060 GCA_027575185.1 Mimaenictus wilsoni | reverse complement strand
ATTATTAAATTTGCTTTAAGAGTTGTTCAGCTCCGCAGAAATATTTTTAATCACAAATATATGACTTTAAAAGAAAAGTTTAGTGAAGTTTATAGCAAACAAGTCACTAGAATATAAGGATTAGCTACATCCTGACTTTTTTATAACCACCAAGAGTAATAAAGAATACTATCATCATTTATTTATTTTTAATTGCGTCTACTCATAATTAATGTAAATGTCAACCGTTAAGGCCCCCTTTAATATTCTAGGGGATTACAACTTGGCACCGGACTTCCTATGGCGCCGCGACCCCAAAGTTTAATTACAAGCATTGTGCATTTCTTGCTTGCTATTTTATTCATTTCTATCTCCTGCAGAATACCTAATGGCAGAAAATAACTACAACCAAATCGGTTTCGTATTTTATTATGACGTTCACATACCATACGAAACTCTCTTCTTCTTTTACTGATGATATAAATTAAGTAAGAAACTTCGGAAACTTGCTGTAACATAGACTCGACTCGAGAGCCCTAGAAAAGTACACAGCAAAGCAACTACAAGTACAAATTGTCTGGAGTGTTTCCGTGTTGGGAAGAAGTGCTTGAAAGTTGCCACCATTTTTAAACCGCAGGAGGCATTAACCTACTTGCAACCACTTCAGATTATCCGGATCATTATATGGATTTTTGAATTTATATTAAAACTTGTCATTGCTTCTTCGAGATTAATTAAACTTCAAATTAGCAAATATATCTAGATGCTTTTGAGATTTGATTCACAAGCATCTAATTATTTCGAAGATTAGGTTTAAGATTGGCGCGGTTTTAAGATAAGAAGTTTTATTAGAAGTCGAAAGTGGATTTATCCAGCCATTTTCGATTTCTAATCCTGGAATTTGGAAATGGATCAATAATTATATTGTCTTTACGTGTTTAAGTAGTATGACAATTTAAAAAGTAGAATTATTTACTATCATAAGAAATTAACTATTGCAAAAGTTGACTGTTGTCTTCCCACTCGGAAGCTTGCAGTTCAAATAACGACGTGGAAGTATACCTACACCAAAACCACACAACTATGTGCAAGTACAGGTTGTCCGAACCGCTTCCGGTTAGTCGAGAACTCTCAGGAGTTTCAGTCCTGAATTTCACGCACACATCCGGCTGCAACTCACAATTTGTCGCTCGCAAATGTAATTCATAGCGGATTTCTTGTTGTTGTAGAACTTTGCCATGCTGCAACGAAAATCCAAGCGTCCTTCCGGGGTCACATGGCACGCAAGACACACGAGCCTGAGAAGGCTGAGGAAGCGGTACGTATTTTTTATTTTATTTCGAATAATTACCTTCACTCTTCTTCGTCTTTCCTTGTATTTGACTTGTGTTTAGATGGCCATAAAGGACGCCATTGTGTATAGGGAAATTACTGAAAATGGATGATTATTTTTAATTTACTTTACTTTTCTTCTTTTATTTTCGTTGTGTTTTACTTAACTCCAATGAAGTCATTTTGAAGTAGAAGTAATATCAAATAACAGATATTCTGAATCCTTCTTTTTTGCACTTTTTCTTCTTCTTGCGATTTGATGCCTATTTTGGTGCCTATTTTGCACGTTGAAATACCCTAAACTTGTGGATACCCTAATGAATTCAATTAGCCCTTACTTATTCTTGTTTAGTTTCAACTTGACTTCTTCTAAGTACTTCTAACACCATTTTGGGTTGTGATATAGGAAAATTGATAGTTATTTTTAGATTTCACTTCCTCTTTTCTTATCTTGTCCCGGTTTTATGACAGTATGACGAACTTAAACGCCAGTCCGTCCGTGGAAATAACAAAACGATATATATATTTTGTATAGGTTTCTTTATTCCTCTTTGTCTCCTGAGGTCTGATTTGTGTAATTTTAAACACCCTGGACGGCATTTTGCAAAATATTTTGGGAATATCCTAAAATAGCTAATACTATATATAACTTTAATTATATGTCTTCTTCATTTTTTTATTTTTCACATTAGTCCTTCTAAGCCTTCTTAGCCCTCGAAAGCCATTTTATATCAAGAAAAAGCCCGAAATGACGACTATTGTTAAAACGAGGATAACACACATCATTACACATATGCTATATCTTCTATATTCTTCTTCATTTCTTGATTTTGACTTGAGTCCTTCTAAGCACCTTGAAACCCATTTTGTACCGTCAAATAGGTATATTTTGTATGTATGAGGTATATTTTATTGCTTTATGACATTCTGAGAAGCTTAGACCCTATTTAATGTTATTTGTTTGGACAAAATGGAGAAATATACTCTATAGATTTCTTCATTCCCCATTGCCTTTTCCCTGGACGCCATTTTGCACGTTGAAATACCTTATTTTGGTGGATTTTCTCGATAATTTCATTTACCCCACCTTGATACGGTGATAAATCTCTTTTTCTTTTTCTAGTCTCTGACTTGCACCTTCCAAAACACCCTAGACACCATTTTGCACTTTTGCGCTAACAATTGAACAAAATGGCAGATATTATAGAAAATGGCTTCACTGTTCTTTTGTTTTCGAATTGAGACATTCTGACCCTTTGACTTGTACAAAATGAAGTTAAATTTTTAAAATTAACTTGACATTTCTCCATTTCTTAACTTTACTTTATGCTATCCTAAGCTTGGGCGTAATTGTCACATAATACTACCACATAACAATATATAATCTTAATAATATCCTTTACACCTCTTCATAAATTATTGTTTTCGACTGTATTCGCTCTAAGTCCTTCGGACGCTATTTATTGTACGGAATTAATTCAAAATGGCATGTTTTTTAATTAACGTTTTTTTCTCTTCCTTATATTTGCAGCCGAATGCCGTGGACGACGAGATAGCTGATATCGATCTGACGGACCCGGATCTAAGCAAGGCTGCGGTCAAGATTCAGGCATCCTTCCGTGGGCACATGGCGCGCAAGGAGCACGACAAGTGAACACCATGCGCCCTCGATGGCCAACACACTACCATCATCGATCACAATTGTCAAACAATGCAAAAACTACACCTAGGAATATCTGCGCCGGCGAACGCCATCCAAATTTGCCGGTTACCTCACGCCAACATGGTCGCGTAATATCCCAATTCGAAATTAGAACCTTCTAGAAAATTACAATTTGAATGGCAATACTCCTACCTAACGTTTCTTGTGTTGTCCGCGTTTAAACAAAACATACACCATGCCGAAGAGACGTGAGAGAAATTCAGAATTCGGGAGAACGGCACCAGTAACTTTTAGACTTTGCACCTTTACAAACGTAACATTTTAACAACTAACAATTTTAACAAGTTCAAACAACTTTTGGAGGCATTCAGACGATCGTCGGTCCATAGCCAGCAGTGGAAAGCGCAGACCAAATATTTCCATCTCGACCCGACATCATAACTCCTCCAGACCTTCATTGTTCGTGAAAATGTAATGCAAATAACCAACTGCAAATTTACAATCCATCGCACTTCTAGAGACTTACTCCGAACGACAACTATTTGACTCTCTTTACTCTGTAAACTTGGTCTTTCGATCTCAAAGCATAGCATTGAAAAACCAAACGTACCATATATACTAAAATAATTATACAAAGTAAAATATATATAGACATCTATACACTTATTGTGCAGGCACGTTGTTAAATCCTAATTGGCGACTACAGAAACTACTACAAAACATTTGTGGACACACATAGCAATCGAGAGAAGCATTGTAAAACGATTGTAAACAGTGCTAATTGTCAATTCGAAAACATATTACATCCTAACGGAGAACAACCCAGTGTGTCAGAGTGTTTTATACCTTTTTCAATTGTGTTGCAAATCGTATGCAGATACTCGTTAATTCTTCTTAGTCTACGACTTGTTTCTACTGCAGTCAGTAATTCGACTTTAACTCTACTAGTCAAAGAGATTCATATGTATCATGTTAATAATGAGGATATGAAATTGTGATCTCTCTTAATTTAGTTTGGAGCTTCTTCGACTACAGTATGAACTTCTAGGGCAGAATTCATTGTAATTTGATTGAAGTACCTATAAATATATTCAGAACCAAACATAAATATCGTTTTTATTTATAACTATTGATTTTGATAGCATCATATGTGATTTTTCTGTGTTTTTGAAGTGATGACAACTTTACGGAGGACAAATCGCTTCCGAGAATAACGGTAACGGCGCAAGTTCTATCCCAGGCTGATTTATAATCCTAGGATTATGGAAAGCAAAAGTACCAGATATATAAAGTTAATGTGCAAGCACGTTGTTAAATCCTATTTGACGACTACAGAAACTACTACAAAACATTTGTGGAGACACATAGCAATCGAGAGAAGCATTGTAAAACGATTGTTAAGAGTGCTAATTGTCAATTCGAAAACATATTACATCCTAATGGAGAACAACCCAGTGTGTCAGAGTGCTTTATACCTTTTTCAATTGTGTTGCAAATCGTATGCAGATACTCGTTAATTCTTCTTAGTCTACGACTTGTTTCTATTGCAGTCAGTAATTCGATTTTAACTCTACTAGGTAAAGATATTCATATGTATCATGTTAATAATGAAGATATGAAATTGTGATCTCTCCTAATTCGGTTTGGTGCTTCTTCGACTACAGTATGAACGTCTAGAACAGAATTCATTGTAATTTGATTGAAGTACCTATAAATATATTCAGAACCAAACATAAATATCGTGATTTTTCTGTATTTTTGAAATGATAACAACTTTACGGAGGGCAAACAGCTTCAGAGAGTAACACTCACGGCACAAATTCCATCCCAGGCTGATTTATAATCCTAGGATTATGAGAAGCAAAAGTACCAGATATATAAATAATGTACACATAGCAATCGAGAGAAGCATTGTAAAATGATTGTAAACAGCGCTAATTGTTAATTCGAAATCATATTACATCTTAACGGAGAACAACCCAAAGTGTCAGAGGGTTTTATACCTTTTTGTTTGACTTGTTTGTATTAAAGTCAGTAATTCGACTTTAACTCTACTAGTTAAAGATATTCATATGTATCATGTTAATAATGAAGATATGAAATTGTGATCTCTCCTAATTTAGTTTGGAGCTTCTTCGACTACAGTATGAACTTCTAGGACAGAATTCATTATAATTTGATTGAAGTACCTATAAATATATTCAGAACCAAACATAAATATCGTTTTATAGATTTTTTAAGCATTATATGTGATTTGTCTGCGTTTTTCAAGTGATGACATCTTGACTGAAATGCAAATCGCTTCACAGAGTAACAGTCCGGCGACGGCGCCAATCTGACTGCCTTCCCAAAATGATTTATGATCCTAAACTACCTTTGATCCTCATCCGACATACAAAAACAAAGAACCAATCCCATTGTAAAATTTATCAAATCAAAGATTGAATTTCACATTACATTTTCACTTTCTGCCACTAACCAGTTCTTCCATGTTAAGCATCATTTTTAAAAAGGACATAAAGTTAACTAATGAAATTTAATTGAAACTTTTGATTAGGTAAGACAAGGTAAATGAAGGGTAGGTAAAATTAGAGTAAGTAAAGTTTGGTATGGTTAACTAAAGTTTGAATTTGAATGGATGAATATATTTAAACTTTACACAAATGAACACATCAACATTTATGTACATGAACTTATTTAGTCGAACTATTTCCCCAATCGGCAAAATTCGAATCTTGAAAATACTCCGGTTGAAATTTCTTCATAGAAGGTGGTAAATCATAGCGTGTTTCCAACTGTTGAGGATAAGACCAAAACACCTTCGCCACATTCTCATTCTTTTCGCTTTGTTTCTGCATATATTTCGCTATCCACTCGTCGGGAGATGCTATATTCACATATTGATACTCTTTTGCTAGTTGCTCTTGATTTTTAAACAGAACTTGAAACAGAAAACATTCAGTTAAACAGAAGTAAATAGTACAAGTACAACCAACTTTGTTCTTTAATGTGCCATAATTCCTCCTGCGTATAGTGAGTATATTTACAAGATGACTCAAATTTACAGTAGCCAGTCTGTTGAAACTTTTGGCATGGGGCTTTCACTGATTCTTCTGCTAATAACTCTGCAAGATCTAAAATAAAATATTGTTGTACTATTTTATTCAGACTCTAAAATTTGTTGTTTTTTTCTACCTTTAAAAGAATCATAGTGTTGTTTTTTGAGCTTTTGATGATAAGCACAATTTATATGCTTTTTACGTGCTTCTATGTCGTCAATGAAGACTTTTTCACAGTAATCGCAATAATAACGTCGTCCCATTTTGTATTTCTATATTTTGATTCAAATTTAAGGTTATGAATGTAATCGGATTGACAACTTTTATTAGGTTATTCAATCTTTTTATTTTATTCATTATTTTTATTGTTTCTCATAGAAATATTTCTGGTCTAATAAATTAGAATACAAGAAATATTGTCAAGAAAATAGTTTCAATAGACTTAAACAAGTTGAAAAGAAAATAATTCAAATATTAATTATTCTGCTAGCGCCATCTGGACAATAATAGCAAAACTAGAAAGAATTTGAAGTATCTAACATGTTTTAATTGCATTATTCATTACTTTTACAGATTGTACACACCTAAGTCATAAAACGTTTTTTATTTCGTCATTTTTTGTTATACATATATATCAAATAAGTGACAAAATAGTTTATTTATATAAATATTTGCAAATTTGTATTAATAATATTTCAAGTTTGATGTTACTAGCCCCATCTAGGTAATAATTACGGAACTAAGTGAGCTTATGTCTTCAATTCAAGACTTACTGAATAGTTCAGACTAGTGTGTTAGAAAAAGACAGAAAGAATGTGCAGTGCGCTCATAAAAGACTTGTTTTTTGTTTACATTCCCATACGAGAACGTGTTTGGTGCAGTTGGAGGATTCGTCGGAGAGCCCGGCATCACAATGCACGCGCTCCACTCATTCGCATGCGATTTGTTTGGCTGAAGAGAGCACGTCAGTGTTGTGTATACGTTTGTCGCGAGCGTTGTTCGTTCGGCAGCATCTCATCGAGAAGACGTGCCCGCTGTCATGTAGCATCGTATCGTGGTCGAAAGTGATGATTCGTGTATAATTATCAGGACAACATTCGGTGACATCGTGCGTTTTTGCGCTGCGCCAACGAAACGCATGGCAATCGTGAGAAAATCTATCATGCACACTTCCCTCTAGCCGGACGGAAACCCAGTGGATTTATTTATAGCGCATCGACGCAATTAACACACAAAAAGGGTGAGTACACAACATCGACGTAATTATAGCAGCGTGCGATAAAGATGCATGTCAGGAAGTTAGCGTCAGTCAAGTGTGAAAAGTTTTCAACGCTCTGGGAAAGCGAGAGTTATTTATATTTGTTGATGTATTGCCTGTGAGCCTGATTATCAGCGAAACAATCATCACGTGCTCTCAAGTTGTTGGTCCTTTTCAGTTTCAATTGCTTTTTAAATAGCTGGCCGGAGCGTTTGTCGGGGAGATTTATCAACATACTTTAGATACTCACATGCACTTTAGCCTCTTTTAAAGAGGCTTGAAGGGATATCTTATGTGTTAATTGGTTATAATCGCTCGGTAAGCACGCCATAAAACAGGATAATATTTGCGGATGAGGATGTATGCCTGTTGAGCGAGTGTTTATACACACACAGTGTATTCGTGCATTACGAAATTTAGTGTTGCTTGTTTGCATCTGCACTTTGTCATCATCATCACATTGCATCGTGCAGGTCCCTGGGAGTTCATGTCGTTATCAGAGAGGCTGCAGTAGTTTCAAACAAACGCCAACGTACTTTGCGATGATGTAATGTTGTCCGCGTATAAACAATTTATTGCCTGACGAGCGTCACAAACTCGCTTTTTATTGCTAATAATTTCATTATACACTTCGGTTCGTACTTTATAATTGATTGGGTTCTATGCAAACAAGTTGCACCCAATTCTTTGAATTCAAACCTATTTTTATCATTCATTTATTTTAATAACATTGTTGGATTTATTGTTGTTATTGAGGCAATCATCACTTGTCTATATATTTTTAGAACCAATAGCAGAATTTTGTGTCATTTTCGAAGATAATTTTTAAAGTTTTTGTTATTGTTAATTCTATAGTTTTCCGGCCTTGTTACCATATAGGGCAATACAACATACGTTTGACGATATGTAATCTGAACTATTTGCGTAACAAAATTAGAATTTAGAATATTTTCAATATATGGAAACGAAAAAACGTCTAACAAGGGGAGTGTCTCAATTATCCGGCACGGAATTGAACAGTTTTGTACGTGTAGTAAATATATAGAAATAATTTCTGTTAATGGGATCTTTCGTAGTTTTGTGACGTTTGCCAAAAAATATTCAAAGTTTGGTATATATTTCGTTGCCAAAGGGCTCAAAACGACGGAAAATGCCGAACACACATTATTTCTCTGTATGGACTACACGTACAAGAATTTTCATTTAATACCATGATGAACAATTGAGACTTTCTCCTTGTAAATGAATTGTTTGAAGTTATTAAACACTGATCGCTTTCGGCGGGCATCTTGCTATTCTACACTTATTTAGGGCAGTTGATTCATGACAATTAAAACTATGCTTTTGCCTTTATCAGCTCTAAACCAGGAATTCCTGGTTTCAAAAAGGAACCTTTTTGAAGACATGGGTCAAATTTTCTAATTTTCTATATAGTAGAAGTATACATAATTGTCTACATCCACAGTGTGTCAGTTATAAAACATAGGTTCCCCAGCGGTTCTCATACTTTTTAAAATTTCGCCCGTAGCGACTCCTTTAAACCAGAGGTGCCCAAACTTTATATAGCTCCGCCCCCTTTTTTAATGCGTCTTTTTGGCGAACCCCACATATTTTTTTCGGATCATTCGGTGTGTAATATAATGTCACCACAATATATGTTTTCAGTAATGTTCCAAGGGGACCCCTCATAAATTGTATGTGCGGCAAAAAAGTATCAATATTAACTGGTCTAAATAAGGAATCCTCAACCCGGATGAGAGGTCCCTTTCTTCGATTCCAGACAAGGGGACCCTGTTTTCATAAAATTTACTTCTGGGCAGGGTGAATTCAAGTAACACTTTCAAGAAGGCATGACAATGTTGGGAAACAATGGTCTCAACAGATGAATTTTGCCAAATTACATATTGATCAAGCAGCAAAAACATTGTCTGACTATATAACTTGCTTAAATTGTTTAATTAAATGAATTAACCATTAATTTTCACCAAACAAAAAATAATTACACTTTCTATATAAAAGCTCCGAATTGATATAACAAATATGTTTTTAAGATATCCCATTACTAAGGAACGATACACATCTATAAACTTTCATCTACGTTTCGTAAAAATGAAAATAATTACTTTCCAAGTCATTTACCTTAAAAATTGTTCAAATACATTCGTAAGAAATATTTTATTTTATTGATGTTCAATATGATTAGATAACAATATTTTAAAAATAACCGATGTAATTCAAGGATTTATTCACAATGTTAATTGCAATAATGCCAAGCGCAATATTTTACATAATTTATACATTTAAAACACAATTAATTTATGATTAACTTGAAATCTTATAAATATTAATGTGAAGACTTCAGTATATTTAACGAAATTATTTCATATTTTAAGCACTTACTTTGCAAGATGTGTTTTTAATTTTAGAAGTTGATTTTTAGCATATAAATCAGTTTGGCAAAAAAACAACTTGAAATAAAAATATTTGAGAGAATAATATGAAAGTATATTTAACATCTTATAAGTTATTCAACAAGTGACATTCATAAAAGTCCTTGAGTCTTAAACATTGCAAAATTTCACCAATCGCAATAAAATTGGACTTATTCATGTACCCTCATAACAAATTATTTCCGCATTACGCAGCAGTCTAAATTTAATAACAATAATATAAATTTAGCTAAAATATGGAGGGAACTATTTACGAAACAATGTTACTTCCTACTTTCATTTCTAGGACGATATCCTACAAATGAAAGATTAATCGCCAACCATTCGTATTTAAAGATTCTTCACTTATTTAAAAGTTCAAACGAAAGTGAAAACTTTCATCTCTTGTTGTGTTCCAACCACTGCACCGCAATTGCACCCTGTGCTTAAATGCCGCGAAGGCGCTCAGCCAATTAAGTCGTAACCTGAAAGATTAAACGCAGAGTTTCGCGCTGGTTGGGAAAGCTCAACTATTTCACATTTTCATGCGACACAAAAAAAAAGCAAAAACATTCCCGTGCTCTGATGCGCACGGTGTTGGCACGGGATTTATAAGAGAAAATGCATTCTTCGATCACTTAAAAATAGTCTGCTATGCGCCTGCGTAGATGAAATGATAGGCATTTGGAAAAGTTGTGGATCGTATGCGTAAAGCGCAATCGCGACCGCGTGCGCTTCCCAGAAGTAATTCCATCTTTCAATTAGCTGCACATTCGCCGCGTGTAATCTAAATCGATTTATGCGTGAGAAACTATAAAATTTCAGACATTCCTTGTGGGATATTCATAAGAAATGCAATTCGATGCACTCAACGATGACTAAGATATCGTGTTGTTCATCATCGTTTTTCCTCGGCGGATATGTGCCTCCGTACGCACATATTGAATGGAAAGAGGCTGAAGACTCATCGAAAATATTGTACTTTCCAGTATAGCACCCTACATGTCAATTACATTGAAAATTTTTGAATATTCATTTAGAAAAAGACGACTGAAACATTTTACTGAAAATAATATGAAATCTTTCACGGATTACGTGATTATCTTTTTTTTTTGTTTTGAAGAATTTTATTTGAATTTATCCGCCTGAGACGCGACGGTCGAGGTTCGATTCCTCGGGGTTGGTTGGCACCACACATACACAATTCTACTAATTCTACTAGTTTTTTTTTTATTGATTGTCTGTATATTGGGTTCAAGCACAGATTGGGATGCATGGACAATTTGATATATAGATTTATAAAACAAAATATTTAAAAATTAATACATATTTACATTTCTACATACATATTCACACACATGCAACATTGACGCACATACATTTTCCACGCACACGCATATTTCTACATTGCATCACACATTTTTACGCTCACACATTCACATGTCTACTACACCTGCCATTTTCTACATACGCACACTCACACTAGACATGTCAAAAAATATCGATATATCGGCCTCAAAATTTCGATATTTATCGATAATTTCATTTTCCATAATATCGATATATCGATGTCGAAATTTATAATTTCGTTTTGACATATCATTGACGTAATCGCCATCTGAGAAGTTTAAAATTGGCAATTTATCTTTTTTGGGCCACATTTCAGGTTCTATATAATAATTTTTAATCCATTGATATTTGTTGGAATCATAAGATTAAGATCAACATGGATTTTTTGCTAGTATTGCAATTATAATTTATATAATTTAATACTTTTAAATATTATTGCAATAATTATATTTGGTGGAAAGACTGATAGATCTATATATGTATTATTATTTTAAATATCGATTTTCGACGGTATCATAAAATTAACAATAACAAAATATTACGGATACAGGTTAGGAACTGTAGCTGTAGCCGGTGTATGAGTCCGAGATTTCATATGAATTAATGCTCACTGCAGATTGTTGGGAACTGTAATTACTCCTGAAACCCATATACAGATGGCCTTCCTGTGGAATTTCGATATTTCCAAGACTATATTTCGATATCGATATATCGTAAACTTGGAAATATCTTTTTCGTCATCAATGTCATCAAAATAAAAAGAAAAAATGTTTCTAATGACATTTATTCAAAAGATATACAAAAAACTTTGGGATTTTAGATTAAATTTACTCAATATCCACATGTCGATAAAAATGCTGTCGTAGACCACAAGGAAGACACTCATCATTACGAATTTTATGGGTATTTCCAAAAAGTCGTTGACATTGTACATTTGAATAGTGTGCCTTGCGGTATTGCATAAAACCTTTATGTCTTTTCTGAGATGGTCGTCCATTTGCGAGCACGCAGTAAAATCGGCATAACTTTCAATTGTGGCGCTGTGTTTAATAACCGCCTTCGGAATAAATTCTCCACTCGGCTGCGCGGCTTGGCTCAACCTCACCAACCTTTTATTAGGCAAGCCGGCGGCCTACGCCACGTTCCTCTGTCTCTGCTAATCGACACTTGGTGCCCGCGACCATATTATACAGAGTTCCGTCTGACTGCGCTTTGTGCAATTCGCCAGACTAAAGGTGTACTTAAGGGTATTGCCTAAGTGTCGCCCGCGCTGCTGTTGGTTTACCACGTTACTCTACGACCAGAAAACGCATTTGGAAATGTTTTGAGTACTTTTACGTCGAAGGCGTCAGCTTGAAATACCGGTGTCGGTTGCTCTATGGTGGCCGTAATCGTTTTCGTTCATGGGCGTAGTATATGATCAATTTATTGCTTCGTTCAATTGACATCGCAATTATATCAATATGGTTTTATTATTGTGGATTGGGGCAATTTGTTTCTGATTGATTTTCTATATATTAGTTTCAAGGACAGTTGTTAGACAATTTGATGTATAGATTTACAAAAAAATCTTTTTCAATGCGCACACATTTATATTTCCACCTGCTCACAAACACACAAACATTTCCACACATATTTCCATCCAGACGCATCTACATCCACACACACTCATCTCCACTCATACATCTTCGTACACACACTTAACGCACGCTCATATACATTTCTACACTCGACAGATAATTCTACACTCACGCACATATATATTTCTACACACACACATTACCACATACGCACACACTTAATTCTATATACACATTTACACACCCATACACATAATTCTACACTCACGCACATATATATTTCTACACACACATTACCATATACGCACACACTTAATTCTATATACACATTTACACACCCACACAGATTCTACGATCTACGACCCATCTATACATGAACAGTCAAAACCATTTGAAACAAAATCACTTTTACTCTAAAATGTCTTAAACTTTTGTCCAAATAACTTCTAAATGCTCTGACGTAATGTGGTGTTTGCATAATAAACTAAAGCAATATTATGAAACTAACTAGTGCATGACAAAGTTTCAGTTTCCTGAAACTTTGAAAGTTTGCACCTATTACACCTATTACTGCTAGAGCAGAAATATGCACGCCTCCAACTTTACCTTCTTGGTTCTAACAGCCTCAAACAAAACGCGCATGATTCTCTTCAAATTATAGCGCCTGCAGCTAGGCCGCTAACGAATGGAATTTATCAAAGTCCGTAAAAATTAGCCTCCGCCTGAACCACGCACACACACACACACACGCATCCAACCGCTTTTCTTTTCGGCCATAGAGAGCAAGAGCGCGACGTTCCACCGTGTCTGACCCACGACCGGTGTTGTGACTCTCGTGGCCGGACACTCTTCGTATTTCTTCCCCGTGGCCGTCGTGGTCATCGCATATTACGGCGGTGGCGTGTGCTTCGAACGCATTTTGCTGTCTGGTCTGCGGGCCATTTCGAGCAACTGGCATGCCTTTGCCCACCTGCTTCTCTTGTAACGGGTGGAGCTCCACAAGTACTAGTACGTGATGTATCATATCAGGTTTACGGTTTAAAACTGATGAGCGAGTGATTGTTTTCGATGTTTTGAGGTTTTTCGAAGGTCACCTGTGGAATATTTATGGTAATTTAAGTTTCTATGTGTTAATTACTCTTTGGCTTTGAAATATTTGAGGTTCAATTCCTATACTCATTAATGAGTGTGTATAAGTAAATGTGGGTAAGTGTTTGTGTGAGATGAAGACACAAATTATGATTGTGCTTATAATTATTTAACATATTTGCAGCAGCTTTTGTACTGAGTGTTAAAATACGGATTAACAGGTTAATGTAAACGGGGCTATTTTATTATTGTCAACTTTTACACAGAACTATAAAAAAACTTCAAAGACAAGCTGTCTCGATTTCAAATTTATAAATCATCAGCTTTCAACCCACATATGATTCAGTAAGTGCAAGTTGTGAAACCCGCTTATGGTGTAAAACGTGAATTGACTTTTAATTGACTTTCCTCTTGGACGATTGCAATTTAATGGTTTCATTTCATTAAAGAACATTAGTTTCAAAACTACGTGTACATAATCTTAAAATTCATAACCATTTGGCAAAAAATGGAAACAATTACCCAGGGAAAGTTTCAAAATACGATTCCAAACAAAATTATGCACAGTCTTTGCTCAAATTAATAATTATCTGTAAATACTTCCTCAGCCTGAGGATGATTAATTTGCAGCTTATGGGAATCACGTAAATGCTATAAACCATTAGATTTCCCAAGTCGCCGAAGCGCACTAACGGTAAATTACATGCATCTGATGCACGTGGTGGAAATTATAAATGGTCATGAACATTGCGTACACCTCCGCATCGACCGATGACGAAAATGCGCTTAAAATTCCACACCGATCACGCCATGTCACCGACGTGATTATATTATTATTTCATCACACGACTTCCTCTAACACGGCCGCGCAGTTTCAGCACGTTCCATTTGAAAAAGTATAACCATTCATAAATCGCACTCGACTGTGCATTAGTTATTGTCGCGTGAAATTGTTTGCACACCAGTTTGTCTAACGAAAAGCAAAACCAAGCAAACGAAGAACAATACACTGTTTGACTAATGACGCGTCAGGATTTGCACTTGCACAACTGGTGTTATTCTTCTTTTTTTATTCCACGGATAACGTGATGAATGCAGAATGAGGAATCGCAACATCAGCTTCGATTTATTTTCGTGCACTTGACATTTAGCTTCGTTGTGGATGTTATATCGTGTTTATTTATACAAGACAGCAAGAATCATTTGCAGGTGCTGACATGCTATGTTGATGATTGATTGTTATGAGTATCTAGGCCTTAATGATAAATAAATGTATTCGATGTTGTTGATTCGTGCTGCTGTGAATTGTATTAGTGATATGAAAATTTATTGTATCAAGGTTGGATTCATTTTGACATTTATTAATTGATGAAGATTATAAATGTACAATAACGCTAAAAATGATTTTTAGTTATTGATTTAACGTGTTCATACCAATGTGAAGATTTAAAAGTGACTGATTCTTTTTGTACATTGATCTATCTTTTTAAACAATTTTATTTTATCTTTCAAATAAATTTTACAACATTATACATATTTACACAATAATACATGAAATATACATGAAAGGAAACTCTTTGATAATGGAACCGGCAAATGTAACGTAAACAAACCTGGCGTGTACAGAACCTTCAATATACCGAACACTGCCTAACACGGAATATTTTCCAGGATCCAAGGATTTTTTTACAAACGTCTCAAAAGCGTGAAAACTTCCATTAACAGAAACTATTTCAATATATCAACTAAACGTGTAGAAATTGTCGTTCAAATCGAATGCGGACAATGAGTGAACGCCCCTTTTGAGACACTCCTAGTTACGCGAGAACCCTCTTGGAGCATTTAGAAAAGAGGATTGGCATTCGTAAGCCAGGAGCAACTACTACAACAAATATAATAAAAATTTGACCCACGACTTCAAAAAAGGAATACATACACACTTCTAGGGCAAACTTATATTCATAATCTTCTCCTTAAAATTCTTTATCGTGTGGGATTTATTATACCACAAAACATGAAATAAAATACATAAAAATGAAGAAGATTAGCGTGGAGATCCAGGGAGGCAGCCGGTGCAGGTGAATGGCTGGCGCTTGTCGTCGGGGCAGGTCGTGGTTGACGTCGGAGTGGCAGATGACGAAGGCCGGTGGCGAAATAACTGGTGGCGGCTGCTGGCGACGGAGTAGTCAGTGGAGATGGCTGGTGAGGGACACTTTGAAGACTCTCGGTACGGCGAAATCTCTGGTGGCGGCAGCTGGTGTCGGGCTCGCTGTTGATGGACTTCGGTGACGATCTTCGGTGTAGAGCCGACTGAGTGACTGTGTGTAAACTGGATGATCAGGCAGTGTGGACTCAAATATCGAGTTGTGGCACACGCCCCCACCACTTTTTGTTAATTCAATACACCACCCGCCAGATGCTCCACCTGTCCCGAATATAAATGGAGATTACCGATTTAGGCGTGGAATGCGCTTATCTGCTGTTTGCAGTTGTCGGCTTGGTGCATGCACCAGATCAACTGTGGAAGAAGAAATGTTTTCGGTGGTGTACGCGTGTAATATTATTGTCAGCAACGTTTGGTGTTTGATGTTGATACATTTTGGTGTCGGAGCAAACTGTGTTGTGCACGATATATATTTGTGTTGTAATGTAACGATACGAATTAGCTAATGAGACTTCTTCGTTGTTAATTATGTTGGCTATTAAAACATGTGTGGTGTTATATTTTCTTCTTCTGTTATGATTTGCAACAGAGTATTAATAATGGTTAATATATTAACAAAATTACCCTTTGTGCCCTTACAGGGCGTGGGCTTATACTTTTATACATTTCTTTTTACATTATTTCAATTTTATAAAATTTCTTCCATTCCTCTCTGTTTTTCGCTCTATTACTTGCTTATCTTTCTTGGCAACCCTTTCTTTTAATTAACTCAGTTATTTTGTTTTCCCATGTTTTCCTTGGCCTACCTCTGGGTCTCATTCCTTGTGTTCTCACTTCCCATGCTTTCTTTGTTTGATTGTTGGTGTTCATTCTAACCATATGACCACACCAAGTTAGTTGTCTCTCTTCAAATCTTTCTAGGCTATCTACTTCTAATTCCTGTCTTATCACCTCACTTCTTATTCTGTCTAATTTAGTTACTCCATACACTCTTCTCAGGCATTTCATCTCTGTTGCTATTATTCGGCTTAACTCTCTTCGGTTACAATTCCATGTTTCGCAACCGTATGTTAATAAGGTCGACACACTGCTTGATAGATTCTTACTTTTGTCCTTGTTGACAGCTCTCTTTTATTGAATCTATACTTATTTAGGGCAAAGTATACTTTATTGGTCTTCTCTATCCTCATGTTGATGTCTCGTCCTTGCATTCCTTTATTGTCCAATTCCACTCCTAAATATTTGTAGTGCTCCACTTCTTCTAGTTCTGTGTTCCCTATCTTCACCTTCATTCTTTCACTTTCGTTTCTTCTCTCAATTGCCATTACTTTTGTTTTCCCAATATTCATCTTCATATCGTTTCTCTTTAATTCTTCCTGCCAGATGTTTACCTTGTCTTCCAACTTCTTCACGCTACCTGCCAATACTGCCACATCATCTACAAATGCACATTCCCTGATTCCTATACTTCTCATTTTATTATATCCCAGCTTGAACTCCTTCGTCCTCTTTGCTACTTCTTCTATTATGTTATTCATAAATATAATGAAAAGTAAGGGGCTCAAACTTCCACCCTGCCTCATGCCATGTTTCGTGATAAATTCAGTAGATTTCAGATTTTTCGCTATTATTATATTTCTTGTTATTCTGTAAATTGCCTGGCTTGCTCTTATTAGTTTGTCTTCCACTCCCATTCTTCCCATATGTTCCCATAACTTCTTCCTTGGTACTTTGTCGAATGCCTTTTCCATATCAACAAAAGCTACTTATGTTTTCTTGTCTACGTCTATGTTCCTTTCACTTCTTAACTTAAGTGTAAATACGTGATCTTGCGTACATCTACTCGGCCTGAATCCAATTTGGGATTCAGCTAACCTGTCTTCCACTTGTTCCCTTATCCTCCTTTCCAGTATCTTTTCCCACAATTTCGTCACTGTTTCCAGTAAGGTTATTCCTCTGTAATTCTTGCAATCATAATGTTAATAGTCTTTGCTATAAATTACGTGCTTTTTCACCAATAAATATAGGATTCATTGCTACATTCTGAATTCATGGATATATTTTTCAGGTCTTATGAAAATAAAGGTTTTCAGATGTATAAGTCTATGTATAGGTTGGTTCATTCATGGTTATGTTCATGAGAAAGATAGAAATTCGAGTAGAATGAAACGACTTACAGAGCTCGGTTTTATCCCCCCCCCCATTCATTTTAGTTCACACACCAACAAATACAGCCAGTTGGCGCTGATTCTCGTACCAATTTCTACACTGGGAGTCGCCTATCTAGATATATCTATAATCTATGTGGATGATTGTGTCGACTTGTCGACTATATATAGCAGGTGAAAATGCTGACCTGACCATTTCTTTAGTTCGTCACAGCGGAACACGTGGTCGCGATCTCGCTACGCCTTGTCGATTTTGAGGTGTCAGCATTTTCGATGTTTAGGCGGATGCTGATTACGTACAGATTATGGTTTGTTGATGTTAATAGTGATTTGAAGATGTTTATTCTTCTTGTTTGTGCGGTAATGGATTGCCGCCATAATGGCATATATGATTTTCTATAGAGTCATGTTTTGAATTCTTATAAAAGTCTAGCTGGATGTCTATTATAATGATATTGAAGCCATATCATAAATAATAGTATATGGTCATATATTTTAGTTTAGAAGTTCCCAAACTGGGAGGCGCGACTCCCTACCGAGCTATACACGGAGCTATATAAAGTTTGGAAACCGCTGCTTTAGTACTTGAACAATTAAGTAAATTGCTAAAAACATATGTATATTAATGCCACATGTTGCTCTATTAAGTATTCATAAAAATAAGAAAATGTGGCAGAGTGTATTCTAACTAATAAACGGGTATATTTGCTGCAGCCAATATTCATTATAAATTAGGCTACATCACACATAAATCATAGTGTCTCAAACAATGACAAAACACATCAATGACTAATAATTAAAATTGTACGATACTCATAAATCACATCATGATAAAATGTTATTGTTTGTGATATATCGCAACATACCATTTATAAATACTCATTTTATAGGTACTCTAAATTATAAAACTGCACAAACCATAAATTGGGTTAAGTGTCCGTCCTATATTAATGCATTCACATCAACTTCATGTAAACAAAATATAACGGTTTCCTATTTTATATTAACTGGACCACATGTTCTTAATTATTCCAAGTGATAAAGTTAAATAGTATAGCGTGTGATGGCCTCAATAGGCCAATGGATCAACAATAACGTCAGCACAATAACCGCATGGCGATTCATTATGCAATTGCGATGTTTGCTGAATGCCAAATTTATCTGCGAAGCACAGAGGCATTCATCCACCCATTGCGTCTATTTTCGATATTCATATTTATAGTAATTGATTCGTTTCAGTTTTCACCTCGTCCCGCTTTTGGCCGATTTCTAAAGCAATTAAAGTCGCCGCGCAATTAGCCAAACTCGCATGATCTCACTTATTTAAATGTGCGTGTTATCGAAATGATTATCAGCGATTATCTATTCGTCGGAGTTGGTTAAAGTGTGGTAATAGATCAAACCGCAAGATCCGCAAATTTTTACCGATGAGTCATATCATAGGCGAGGGTAAAAGCAGACCTCAATCAACAATCTGCAGCGCTAATTGCATTCATAAATGGGCCACGGTGTTAGTTTCTGTTGAGCGAACAATGAGATAACGCCTGCCTGCGATTTCAGCTCATCTCTTGTCTTCTCCTCTGTGCAACAAAACAAAGTAATTCTTTTTTTTTTTCGCTGATTGTGAGACTTTAAAAGATTCGTGTTGGGTCATTAAACCCATCTCGACAAGTGCGCACGCTCGATTGACGCTTTTAATATGCCTTAATGAATGCATCATCATCGTCGGCGGGCGGTGGCACGCAGTTTGTCTTCCCGCGTGACATTTGGACAGCGGTTGCAATGTGCGTCGATGCTGTCGGTTGGTGTAAGCAACGCGGGCACCTTCTTGTTGGGGGAATCTTCCCCGATTTATTTGTTCTTTTGCTCAAAGTGAGCTAGTTGTACGCGTGTGTTTGTGACATCCGCTGTGTGTTGCTTGTTACAGGCGAAGGATGTCGAGCATCGCAGTGACGAACGGCGGTTGTGGTGGCGGCACGGCGAATGCAGGTGTGCAACCGACCGGCGCTGTCGAGCTTACCGAAAGCTCGGGGCGTGCGTTGAAACTGCAGACTGATGCACCGCATCTGGTCAGCATGGGGGGCGATCGCCTGAGCACGGCTGTCACGCTCCATCCCCTTCCACAAGGTCAGTACAATTATATTTATTTGCTTTGTATATGGGATAATTCATTCTGGGAATATAAGGGGGATTAGTCCAGCACGTGCCAAATTTTCCTAATCTTGCGATTTGGCAGATGTTACTCAGATATTGGAATTTCCACGAAATAATTCCAAATATACGATTCTTTTATGATTTGTTATGTTACTCAGAAAGACTATTAAATGCCTATTTTCACTAAGTTGTATTTTATAAATGTCGTATTATCTTATCTACCTGACTCTAAGCTACTTTTACAAATGTTTACAGAAAGGTTGCAACTCCACAAGGTTGTTCAATGCAAATTACTTATATATGATGTAATATTGTCATTTTATTTCTAAATTTGGAATTGTAACATGTTTACATATCTTTTAATGGTTTGGACTTGAAAATTCATTTTGAAATGTAGTCTAAAATTGTCTGAAAAATCGATCATTATTAGCATATTATACGATCGTAAGGAATTACTAATGTATGCGTACGTGACTGAAAGTATTTCATAAAATTCGTTCAAGGTGAATCTTTAAAATCATAGATTGATTTGAAAGCATAGAAGCATAGGGTATTTTGAAAGTGAAAAATTATTTAAGCAGAAAAAATTGGATCTGTAACAATATTTATTACAAAGTTGTTTGTTTGAAACCTTATTTATAAATGTATCAACTGCAAATATCTTCAAGAATCCTAATGCTTTAAACGGACATAGGCCAGTGGCCTATCATTGTTCGAGAATTATATTGATGGCAATATGAACCGGTAATTTCGTTTGATACTTTGGTATGAGTATTTTCGTAATCGATACAAATGATATCAACAAGAAGGATTAGGATTATAGGATGCACGGAAAGTTGTAGTTGTATGGAAGCAATAATTTTGTCCGTTATTGACAGATTTCCGTATACTGAAGGTTATTACAAGTGAATACGATTCAGCAAAGAGTGGTCACATGGCTTTTTTTTGGAAATCAGGCGACCAAAAATGTATTTATAACAGTACGTATAGCGAAAAAAAAAATTTCGCTCCGTTTGCGCGTTAGACAAGTTCCAGGTAATACAGATCAAATTAAATTACAAAAGTCACGTAAACCATCGGACTTGCCGTTTCCAAATTTTTCGTTCAGCATACCGCAGGTTTCACTCCAAAACAGTTGACTGACTATTCCTGTTCCCAAATCTCGTAATACTGTAATTGTAAGTAACTCTGATCAAGAGTATACTACGGGAATCCCTATCGAACAGGAGGAAACATGTATACAAATTACCACAAAAAGCAAACAATATAACGTAAACTAGAATAATGAAGCAATGAGCCACATTACGTGAGTGTTTATTTTTCAAAGGTACAAATGTTTAAACGTGTCTACAATATCGAAGAGAAACTCTGTAGTGTTTTCCTCATTTCTTTTCTGCTTCCCACTGCACGCGCCTCCAGTTACGTGCCGCTTGTTTGACTGTTTACGTCCACCGTCGATTTAACGTAACGCATGTACTCCTTGAAATAACCCGACATGTAACACCGCCGCCACCCACAACAGTGGCTGTTATTTCTTCAGCGGGCTCTCCGGCACGCACGCACCAGCCTTCTTTTCAACGTGTGAAATCCCCATCGGTATTCGTCGCCATGTCCTCCACGGCCGTCACATGACTACTCTTATGAAATAGTTTATAATCCGACAACCACTCATTGCTAGGCCCCCCTGTACGGCAAGCACATTACAGGCAAATGAGCAGCAAACGATGCGCGACTACAATGTTAACGCAATTTTGTTCTCTTTCACGTGCTGTCGTGCACACAAAGTGCACCGCCATATGTGCAGCAAGTTCACGAGGAAAAAAAAAACGCGATTACATCCGCTCGCTTTGCTTAACAGGCGCACGCGGTGTAATAATATTATGATGCGGTTTAATAGGCAGCGTACTTTTTTGTAGGCAAATTGAATAAAGGCGGCTTAAGACTCAAAGTCGGTGAATTTGCGTAAATTTGTAGTTTAGATGGAAATTTCATGTAAGTGAATGGTTTTATTGCTTGGACATTATCTGCAGATAATATTTATGTTCGTGTTGATATGTTAATAAATATTAATAGATTAATTTCGTAAAAAATATAATGATTGAACTTTCATATTAATTTGTGACATTTTTAGGATCAAAGATTTTGCCTGGTTTTATTAGATTTTGTATTTTTTGATTATTTATGGATTGGAAAACAAAAAAGCTTAAATATGCATAAAAGTAAGATAAAACTTGGTTAGTGAGCGTTTCCAAAAAGAAATATCGGTTGCTCTGAGTATTGGTACTTCAGTTCGATATTTATCGAAAGCCTTGATAACTTATGTTCAGATAATTTTGCCTCATATTGATATCACTGCCATTTGCATGTGGGAAATCCGGCCACCACAAAAGATGGTTGTTTTACAACATTCAACAAACACAAAAAGCACAACAGATATACGAATTTGAAGGAGCGTTTTATGCTCAATCAGAAGTCGAACTTATGTTTCGGGAAAAGGGCACACAGATTTCAAACCAAAAGCAATTAATGAAATATGCTAATAGATGACCCTGGGGACGTTATACTTTCCCTACTAATAAGTATCGATATTTTTATTCATACTTTGGAATAAATACGCTCTAATTTCGATACCAAAATATACAGGGAAATGTAAAGTATGAAAATATCATTAAATGCTGAAGTAATTTATATTTTTGCAGTTTATGAATAAATGTACATTTTAATACACCAATTTATTATTTCAATCGCTTTAAACCTGAATACTTTACTACCACTGACTTAAATAACACTAACCCAAATCATTATCAATTGAGTTCAAACTCAATTTACCTACAAACATATAACGACACTGTTTTTCTTTAGCTGGAGAATAGGTTATGTGAATCACATGTGACACAAATTGCAAATATGTCCTTATTTCAGGACGAGTGACACTTGGAAGTGGACCAGGTGTGGACATACCAGTTCAAGGGACGGGAGTACTAGCACTGCACTGCCAAATTGAAAACTGCGAAGGTGTTGTAATTCTACACCCAATCGCTGGTAATTTAAACGTGGATGGCGTTACCATCACTGGGCCAACTCGTCTCACTCAAGGTAATTTAAATCTTTCTAATCTTTAGTTTAGAGGTGTCATTTCAATATGTTCCAGGTGTTATGCTAACAATTGGTCGCTCGAATTACATGCGTTTTAATAATCCGGCCGAAGCAAAACTTATGAAATTGACCAACTCTCGTATTTCAATGGCGCCTATAACGTTTGAGAATGAGGACGCGTACCCGCCAAAATTCAGCAAGAAACCCCCAACGGTACCACGCAAATCCCCGAGGGGTTCCTACTCGGATGATGAACCTTCCCAATCAAGCATTATGATGAAAGTTTCCAAGTTTGAATATTTAGCTGCGCAGAATCTCAAACAGAGTTTATCGCCCAAAGTGTTCTCTTCGAATTTGGTCACGGTAAACATGCCGGCGAAGGATGTCCTCGGGAGAACACCGCCCGATTTGCATAGTTATGCGAAGAATATTTCTCAACCAGCAGTTAACTATGCCGAAGCTAATTTTAAGAATAAAACACCTGATAGGCAAATCTTTGGTTGTAAATCACCGAGTTATGTCAATGTGCATCTCAATGATGCGAAGACAATCAACAATAAGGTTGTTATCTTTGAGAATGGGTCGGTTATGAAGGAACATCATGAGTTGAACAATATGACCCGTAACTACAATGTGACTACGAATAAGAATGTGAATGTTGCGAAAGGACAATCAAGAAGTACGACACCAAACAGTGAACACAAGAATAACGTGAGCAGCTATGAGTATGAAGACTTATCGTTGAGGAAGAACGAAGCAGAGATTAAACGAAATCAGGTATGTCTTTTCAAAGAATTGCTCATGATTAGAGTTATTTATTGAATTGTGGACTGATTTATTATTTATGCTATCAGCCGAATATCTGTAAGTTTTATATGTTGTATAAAATATTATGGTGGATGGTGGAATAATTCTAATGAGGAATTTTTGATGGGTAGGCCCAGGTTGATCGAATCAAGGAGCAACAGATTGAAAAAGCGGAACAAGCACGTTTGGAAGAAATTCTCAGCATGTGTGCTGAATTTGATAAACAAGTACAGTGTGATAAAACGAATAAACCAACTCCAAATAGGTAATTACTAAATATTTGTTTGCAATTATATATATTTTTATAGAATTATCTGTTAATTTGCTGAAATACTTACAATTATTGGTAACCAGAGTATTAAAACTTGAAAAATTCAATACTTATTGATATCGAAAGTATCTTAACTTGAAACTATCGATACTTATTGGTAACCAAAGTATCGCAGCTTGAAAGTATTGATACTTACTGATTTCGATAGTTTCGGAATTTTACAGAAGCGAATTGATATTATTTATAGAATTATCTGACTGTTCTCATAATTCCAATATCTTTTTTTTCTTTCATAGAATCAAAACAAATGGATCTTTACCCCGCGATAAGCGTACATGCATTTCACCGAACATTATAAATTCTCCAAAATTAGGCACGTCACCAATCGGTGGGGACATCTTCAAATTCGAATCACAAGAGAGTGTCACCGGTCAAAATATGCAATACCAATATGAATCGATCGAAATCCAGAAAAACAACACCAGCAGTGGCAGCAAAAATATAAGCGCTTATGAAAATGTTGTCATTAATGGTTCTCCCACCTTACCATTATCGTCACCGCGCACGAGAATTAAAACGTTTGTGACGACACCCACCAAGGAAAGGTAAACATATTCTTATCTTATCTATGCTTTACCGGCGTTTACGATTTGCGTGGTTTTCTAGCAGTTCCCCAAAAGAATCGCCAATGGATTTGTTTGACAACACAGTACAAAAGGCGAAAACTCTCCCGCCGAAATTCATCATACCGACCAAGTACAAAGATGAGCACGGATACATGAAACACCTCGAAAACTATGAAAATCTCACGCTGAATAATCACACCGGCAGCATTTCGAATAATCTCAATTTCGCCGAGAATAAGGAGAATGCGAATCCCGATGGAAATGCGACATCACGAAAGATTTCCGAGCTGAAGGACGTGAAACGCGACAAATTGACGCAGATTGCGACCATTAAGAGGCGCATGGCGGAGATGGATAATATGGGTGAAGAGTTATCACGCGAGCTTGAGCTTGAAAAGGCGCTCATTATTGGCGAATGCAAGGCGAAGCAGGTGGAATTGGAAAAGCTACAAGCGCGCAAAGAAGTTTTGCTCCAAGATGCGCATAATTTGGATTTAAAAATGAATGAAAGTCAACTAATTCAAGAAGAGGACCAAAGAGAGTGCAAAGAAAAGTTGGAAATGGCGAAAGAGCTTGTTGATTCAATCGAGGCAAAACTCGCTGCATTAAATAAAGATTCGGCTGATTATAATTCTACTTTCGAGGAATATTTGGAAGCTCAAGAAGAGTTGGACAACGAGAATAAAAAGTTTGAAGACTTGGAGTTTCATCATTTAGAGGAGGAAGCTGATATGCTTGCCAGTCGCGAAGAGCATCAACGTGAAGTTTTAGAATTGACGAAACGTATGGAGGAATTGAGGAAGCAGATTAACGATTTACAACGTGAGAATTCAATCACAGCTACAACGAATGCGAGTGAGTTCAGTAAAATTGAAGAGAAACGTCTTGAATTATCGCAGATTTTGGAAGATGTTCGAACGCAATTGCGTGATATCGATGTGCAACTTGCGAATTTGAAGGAGCGTGAGACGGATGACGATCTATCTACCGATAGTGAAAGTGAAAAGCCGAAAGATCTGGAGACTGTGAAACGTGAGGCGTCTTTGTTGTCGTTGAATAAAGTGTGTGATATGAGCACGTCCTATATTGTAACAAGTACAAAGATTTACGAGGAGGATTTTAATATGTCTCAGTCGTTTAATGAGAAATTGTTGCACGAGAAATCAATTTTGGAGGAAGGAATGGGACGGCGGACACCCAGTCAGGGCGATATTGACCGCATCAGTAAAGTGACACTCGACGCACCTATGAATATTGAGGACAATCGATTTTCATTGAATAAGAAAGCGATGGAATCGTTGAAGGAAATAGAACGTAATCGTCAATTACATTTAGCACAACAAGGTAATTAATTTAAGTTGGGGGTATATAAATTTTAGAAAATATCGATACTATTGATATTGATATATAGTTTTCGAACTGCTGTGTTGCTATACATTCAAACATTACGACGGATGCAGGGTCTGCAATGATAATATAATCATATTTCTTATGAATTTAAGGATCTCAAGTGATTGAAAACGAGCGTCGACGTGTGCTCGCTCTGAAACAAAAAGTGCAGAATGAAGTTCGCACCAAGTGGGCGGCCCGGAAGCAAGACTGCAACTCGATGAATTCGGTCGGCTCGGATGACACACAAAACGGGTAAGTTATCTACCTTTGTTTGCAAAGTAAATATTTGATAACGGCAAAATATCATTACGCGACCGATATTGATTTATAACTGCTCTCTAGTCGCCAGTAAGCGAGCGAAATGCTCGAATCTGCCAGACTCGTACAAAACGCGCTCAAGTAAGTAAAGTAAATATTAATCCTACCAACGTCAACGTCTGAGCAATACCCTCGAATATCCGAAACTGTTGATCTTGGTATCGACCTGCAGTTATTCTAAGAAGTTGGAATAATAACAAACAGTACTGTGTATTGATCAGGTCGTATAAAATTCGGGTGTGTGGAAGTTATTTTTGTGCATTTCGCGTACAGGCGAATTTTCAAAACCACAATAATATTTTGCACGTTATGCAGTTTTCATTTCGCTAGCAGCAATTGAAATTTTTCGACGTTTTGACGTGATTCATGCCTCACACCCAATTCAAACAATCTAGGAAACGCGGATCTTTTCTTGAACAGAGGCTCATGTGCTTTTGTTTTCATTCTCTATGATAATACGCGTGATTTTATTATGCAAACAAATCGGTGTTGTTGATTCTTGCGTTATAATAAAAAATGTGATATATAAATAATCTGAATGCGTGTTAAACTAATAAATTTATTAATAAATTGAACGCGTTATGTAGCTTAATAATTTTATTCCGTTGCTATATTAAATTATTACGTTTATTATCGATGATTCACAATATTGATTGATTTGCAACGACAGGTTAATCTGTAAATTGTGAATATTATATGCGGTTTAAAATCATTTTTACTACGAAATATATTGTTTCCTTTAATCTGGCTTTTCGGTTGATTTAACCAAAATCAACGGTCTATGAAATACAATTTTAGTTATATCATTATTCTTATTCATAGTGAAACTTTGATTTCAATCGGAAGGAACGTTATGAACATTGGTGATATCTCGCATGCGTCCCGCGCTGAGACGAGTGAAAATTGTATATAAGTTATGCAACAAGTTGCGGGTGCATTGTAGATTAATACCATGTCGAATACTTATATGTTATAAGGCTGGACATAGATGTACAGATGGCGCTTCGTAAATGACTTCGAAAACGATATGAAAATTGGTTATATCACGCATGCGCCCCGCGCTAAGACGGGTGAAAATTGTATATAAGTAATGCATTACTTATATACAATTTTTCACAAGTTGCGGGTGGATTGTAGATTAATACCACGTCGAATATTTATAAGTTATAAGGCTGGACATACAGACGTACACATGGCGCTTCGTAAAACGATAAGATAAATTGGGATATTACGCATGCGTCGGATGTTTAGCTCAACGGGTGCGAATGGAATATAAGTAATGTTTGAAGTCCCAAGCGGGAGACAACGATAAATAATAACACCAATTATAGATTGCCTTCTCGTAGCAACGCCATCTGTGTCTGTGCAAGTTACGCAGAAATGGTGGACCCGCCATACCTACCCACGATTTTGGGATTACTTATATACGTCAGTGGACGTCAATTTTTTACTATTGGCAATGATTTGGGAATAACGAACAAATTGTAAACCTACCCGTGCTTGTATACCTATATACCTATGTCTTCTGCCTTACTCAGCATCCAGCGCATGCGTAGTGTTCACCCTTTTTTGATGCATTTCTATACTGGCGCCATCTGTGATGCAATGTTCGAAAATAAAACACCTCTGAGAAATATCCGAAAAAAATAGTTTCAGCCAAACGGTAACTAAAACAAAAGAAGACATGTAAATTATTTTGTTTCCTTTCTGAATGCTCATCTTCGTGATTTTAGTACGGTTTTGGGATTGTGGATTTTCATAACATGCAACGTTGATAAACAATTGGAAAATGTGCTATATAAATAACCTACTGGTTATTTCAAAGTAAACTAATAAATTCATACATAATTTGAAAGCATTTTGTATTTTACTACTTTTATTCCAACATTATGTAAACAAAACTATTTTTGTTATATTTTTACACTATTTTTTTGTATTTAATTTATTATGCGTGATTCACAATATTGATTAATCGAATGCTGACGGCTTTATTCGTTATGTGAAAACACTGCAAACTTTTAAAAATATACGAATTGCATTGCATTCACAACTTGCGTCGTGCAGTGATGAAAATCTAGGGCTATTAGCCTCTGCCACCTGTTTCAGGTTGTTCCAACTTTAGAGTCGTGCGCCCGAAAAAAACGTTGGTTAATGTCCAACGCTTTATATATCAAGCCGAACCAAACAGTTTGGCTCAATAAAATGACACCGTGCGTTAGATATGGTAGAGACAGTAGTAGTGAGAGAATGGTTTAACTTGTTATATCTTCACAAAGATGTCTGCTCAACTATGTGGAAATTCTATCTTTTACAGAAACCTGGACTCTCCACCCAAAGATGAAGTCAATTCGAACCACATCGGCGAAAGTCCAGTGCAGGTATGATTCCCACTTACTACTCTCTAAATTTTTAAATAGCTCGTAAAAATAACATCGGGCTTATTTTGGAGACAGACTTGTTATGGCTTAAGGTTAAGGTGAAAAGACGCACAGGAAGCCGATGTCGCGTTTGAAGAATTATTAGGAAATCGTTTCGAGGCCACACTTATTTTTACTTCATTCTTTTCGTTTTTTTTTTGTCTTAAGCAATACTCACGAAATCCACCATTATTCTACTATGCCTAATTGGAATTAATTGAGTTTGATGGTATCAGCGGCAAATACAGAAAGGTTTTAGAAATAACACATTCGTTATGAAATCATCATACAATACATTACTTAACATACTTGTATGTAGTAATAGATTTATAAATTTCCGAAAATGAAATAATTCGGGTAAAATTTAATGGAATGTTACAAATATTTAAAACTATTTTTAAAACATGTCGCAGTAAAGTATATTTAATTTCAATATTTATATTTTTGAAGGACGTTGTTGTCTTTCGCAGTTTTTTGAGGTATACCACTATGATTCGCATTGGAATTTTGTTCGCGCGGCTAAATTCAGGTCGTTGAAAAATATAAGTTTGTCCTGTTCATGTAATATCTGCAGCGTTGTGGCGCGCTGTGCTATTTAGTGCCGTAGCAGTTCCGCGAGATGCAACTGCTAATTCCAACTTTGTTGCGCCCGTTTGCGCCCAACATTATGCACGGCCCCGCGCTTAGGCCGCGATGGCGCATTTAGGCATTGTGACATCAATCGCATGTCCTTATTACGCACCACCGGCGGTTCTGCCGCCGCTTTTGCATTGCTTTTTAATGGTACACGAACGGCAGCCGCAGTGCGTTGTTGCAGGCTTGCCCTGCGCTCATTTACGTCCGCAAACGGACGTGGTTCACGTGTGTCCCACCGACCGCACGCACACGTTCCATCGATGCGCGTTACCAAAAACTTTCAAAGTGAAGCACGCGCGCATTCGATCAGTCGGAGGCGCAAGGCAAACACCTCGATTCGGTGCGGTTTATTAAATATAATCTATCGCGTCAAGCAAAAATCAGTCAACACAGTCATCAATCAAACAAACACTTATAATGTCACTGTGGATGAACTATTTGAAACTTAGTTTCACCGAGCGCAAATACAAGAAAATGCATCGGCATTCCTCCTATGTTGTAAGCTTATTACTTTTTTTATTGGGTACCCTGTTTGGTAAACCTGTTTTTTTGTTTGTTTCTAGCCGAGAGATGATTCAATGACGCCTGATTCGCCTCGTCCTTTGTCCGAGACCAGCGATGTGAGCGTAGAGACTGGAACAATGGGAAGGAGGAGAGGCAAAAATTTGGGAGACAAGCATCGGCCACTTACGAGATTTTTGCCGATACGCAGCGTTGAATTGGATTTGCGTCAACATATTGAATCCGCTGGTATGTAAAAATATTACTTAAATACGCCATTATTATTTAATGGGCATTATAAAATATTATTCAAATAATGAGTTCAAATGGAGGAATTTCAATTAAAAAAGGATAATTAATGAAGCCCATTGTACATTGCACTTAAAATCATTAAAATAATTTCTAAACACACATGAAACAAAATGTGCTAATTGAATTATAAAACAGCTAAAACATTGGCAGAGGCTTAATGTCCTTTTTTACCGTGAGACAAGTCTTAACGCGCATGTGTTAGTTTATTATATTTATTTTGAAGGTTAATAGATGGCACAAATTCAATGTTATTTATTTAGGTCTAAAATATTCTTTAGTTTTTAATATTAATCGACGGAATTATCACCGAATATAAATTGATTTACCCCATTTGATATTCGGAACAAAGTATAGCACCCCATCATATTATAGACAGTCAACCCCCGCAGAATGCGCAGAAGCTATAGTTGTTCCATGGGACAAAAGGTCTTCACACGACTGCCATTAACGAATAAGCGATGAACACACTTCATTGAATTAACCTTTCCTTTGCGCACGATTTCATTGTAGTAAAAAGCATAACGATTTATTTGTAATAAGATTTACTATATTTGTTTTTCTCTGTAAAAGAAATTTTTCTAAACTGAAACTTTCATAATCCAAATAGGACACCAAGCAGATCTCTGTCCCCACGTGCGAATAAACTCAACGAGTTGTCGCGGTTTCCTCCACAAACGTGGATCGAAGCTGAACGGCTGGAGTCGACGCTGGTTTGTATTCGATCGCATCAAAAGAACGCTCGTTTATTACAGCGATAAAACGGAAAAGAAACCCCGGGGCGGAGCCTATTTCCAGGTAATAAAAGCGACGACACGGTTTATGTAATAATAACGAGAAACACATGTACGAATTATGACTGTTTATATAAGAATTGTTTATGAATTTACGGCTCATTTCCGCGCATGTTGTTGCAGGCGATCGAAGAGGTTTACTTGGACCACGCCAACTCCGTGAAATCGTCGAATCCACATCTGACATTCATTGTGAAAACACACGAACGCTATTATTACTTGATGGCACCATCACCGGAGGCGATGCGCATTTGGATCGACGTGATCTTCACAGGCGCGGAGGGATACCAGGAGTTTGAGCACGGCTCATGATTAGTATTTTTCGCGATGCGTGCTTGTCTGTAATTTTTTGTACTTTTCGTCATGGTCCAGAGTGCAACAAACGTTACCAATATGCGTAAAATCAATCGATATCGAATTGATTCATTCTAAACTACTTAATCGTTCTCCCGCGCATTTGAATAATTCGTAATGTTGTAAAATGAATGAAGTGCCTTCGACGTAAGACTGCATTTCATATGCTAATCGTTTATAGTAACGAAAACTATTGACTATATTTATATATTCTTATGAAGTGATTCATATCTATGTACTCATAAGACTGGCTCTATTTTTAACTAGAATAGTGTGTCATTGTGAATGAAGAGATAAAAATGAAGAATAACTTTCTACATTTTTTTAGATTAAGTTTATTATGTTGTAACAAATAACGTATTTGCAAGTAAATTATGTTTTGGAACTAGTCAGTAAGGTCGAAATGGTATTTTTGAATAATGTGGGTTTTGTGCATAAATATTTAATGTATACAAATGAAGATTATCGTGTCTTTAATATTAATTTTGTTGAATGGGGTGCGAGAGTGAACCCGTCCCTTCCATTCAGGTTGAAATTGGGATCATCTGGATTCTTTTCGATATTGAAATTCTGCAGAAGAGCTGCGGTTACGATGAAATAATTCGCCTTTGCCATCAACTCCCCTAAACAGCGCCGTTTGCCCATACCAAAGGGTAGGAAGTATTTGTCTGGAATTTCCAGTCGGCCTTCGGCGTTGAGAAATCGCTCCGGTCGAAAGTTGTGCGGATCGCCCCAGAATTTCGCATCCATGTGCACGCTGTATAAATTAGTGAGGACGACTGTTCCCTTTGGGATAACGTAATTCGCCAGTGCTACATCACACATTGTTTTGTGTGGCACTCCCACGGGAGCGACGTTGACTAAACGCTGAATTTCGCAGAGCACTGCGTTCGTGTACGGTAGCCTGCAAATGCAAATAAATTACCCGTCAGTTTTAGCCAAACGATGCGGTTTGTAATTAACTTGATTTTATCTGCCATCGTGGGTGTGTGTGTTCCCAACACGTTATTCAATTCGGCCTGTAGTTTACGCTGCACTTCCTGGTACTCTGCCAGATACAACATGGCGAAGGCTAAGGTGTTACTCGTAGTTTCCGAACCAGCCATGAATAAATCCATACATAACGACATAAGCTGCTCCTCTAAAATGAATAATTTTTAAATAACTTCACATACAAATGGGTATTTAAATATGTTTGGATTTTTCTGGGAGTATTACCCGTAAACGTCTCGGTTTTGGAATTCATTTTCTGGATAAACATGTCGATCAAGTCCCGTGGTGAGTCATCGTCGTAGGACTCGTAGTGTTCTTTGATCGTCTCTCGAATGAAACTGTACATGCTGTTCATGAGTTTACAGACAAGATTGTAGCCGCAAATGTTTGGGATTATAAATCGCAGGAATGGCATTTGGTTCAATAGTCCCCCGCTCGGGTCAACTTTGGTGAATGCCTCATGCACGAGATGCGCCAAATAATTCAAACGCTCATCGTTCAGATCGTATCGATATCCGGTAGTCATGGCCCATAGGGAATTCAATACACTTACGTCAAAGGCATCTTTTATTTCAACCGGACCTTTCGCACTACGCTCTTTTAACATTCGGATTAAATCCTCCGCTTCTTCCTGAATCTTATCCTCCATTTCTTTTCTTCCAAGGCCAAAATTTCTTAAGTGACACATAGCGAACTTTCTTTGTGTCTCCCAGAGACTTCCCTCGGTAAATACAAGGCCTGAAAACATTTTTTTGTAATTAATACATTCTTTTTTGTTATGTATATATTGTTATCTTATTCAAATTTACCTAGTTGCTTCCCAAATGTACGCAATTTGAAGAAAAATCCGTCCGGCCGTCCGGAGAATTCCTCCCTTGTTAAAACTTCTCTAATTAAGTCGGCACCATTGATAACAACCACTTTTAAGGATCCCAACTTTAAACCAACGATACTACCATATTCTTGAGCATATTCTACCCACAGCTTATGATGGTATCCCCCATTTGCAACTTTTTGCAAAACTTGCGCATAATTGCCGATTAAAGGGTACCATTGTGGTCCTTTGGGGTAGTCCTTGGGTCGTCTCACATCCGCATAGATCAAATAACACAGTAAACTGACCACAGCCAACACTAACATCCACATCGTACGACTTGTTTGTGGCGTCTCAACCCAAGATCAATTTAGGGTAGGCGTAGGTAGCCGAAAATTCCGGTTTCTGTTGTCACACAATTTAGTTTTTTATCAAGTCGCTTCAGTCTCTCTTGACTAACTGTCATTGAGTTCTTAGGTCGCATGTATTATATATTATGTATTAAGATTTTTTTATCTATTCCATTTGTGAAATTATAATAGGAACTAGGACAAAGATGGGATCATTTGTATAACTTTGTATTGTGTTTGAAGCTTTTTCAGCGTGTAATCTTGTAAAAATAGAAAATACAATCATTTATTTGTAAAAAGTATTCGAAATTCAATGTTGATCATGTAATTTCGTAGAAAGATTTAATTTATCATGCAATGTGTTGCAAAATTCATTGATATCGGCTGTGTGACGGATGCCCTAAGAAATCCGGATGAATTTTCACAAAGATAATTTCGTGGATATAATCAATACATTCCGTTCAAAACACAATTTAAGAAAGTGGGTATAAAGTGATTTTCATCATAACTGTTCCCCAGTGTGCTGTAATAGTCAGTTGCGCTATCTGTAAAATTAAGTGTTTCTGAGGGGTCATCATATGATTAGTCTATGCGGGTCATATGCCCTGACAACTTTAAAAAGCAAACTTTGTCCCACTTCTAAAACGGGGGATCTTTTCGAATTTTGCTCCCCCAAATGCAATAAAGGACAACCATTGTGCAATAGGAGAGTTTGCAGGGAATAAATAAAAATCACGTTTCCAATTAATATTTTTTTAAAGATTCTAAATCACAAACACTTCGTTTTTTTTCATGTTGTCTGATAAATATAAATATAACGTCGATCATTCATATGATTACAATAAAAACATTGCGCATTTTAATAAATAAGATGCAGGCGTACTTAGGAGCTAACTTGTAGATAAAATCAAGTAACAAGTTGGATGCACCCAATTGTTTTTCATTTTGATGTTATTGTCAGTAAATGCGCGAAATGGATAAAATGTCAATGATTGAATGTAAAATACTTTGGTTTTCCTGGACTTATAAAGCTACGAAATAAAATTAAAATATCCCAAGGATGCGCGATCTCCGCCCGAAGAACACATGGAGGAATCTGAAGCATCGCCCACATGCAGTCTTTTCACATTTGGTACCGAAATAAAGCTCGCACAAATCTCAAACAACAAAAATCGTCGTAATTCGCGAACGATCAAATCAGTCGATCTTAATGCAAAACAGTTCAAATATCAGTGCGAAGAGAAATCAATTGTAACTGAACTCACAAACACTAAGCTTAATTGGTTGTTTCTAGGCTCTCCTTGTTTGTTTTGCTTTTTTTGTGTGCAGGCCTTCTACATAACAATCCTTAATAAATATACATGTTTATCGATTACAATTAATAAATACAAGAATATGTCTGCTTTCTTTTCAATTTTTGTTCAATGATACTCATTTGTTCAATGTTTTATAAGTGTTCTTCTTGTTCGCTTGATTGATTGATCGGAATTATACAAGTGGAAGTGAGTTTATCGTGGTAATAATATCTTTTATGTGTTTTAACTGCACACATAAATTCTGATTGACTAAATTAAACAAAAAAAGAAATAAATCTCTCTCTCTCTCTCTCTTTCTGCCAGTGAACAGTGTGTCTATCTTAACTGGAAATACTCTCGAACAATCAAATAGGACGCATTCCGTCTTTCAATTAGTTTGTGTCTTTTTGTTGTTGTTTGCAAGTAATTAGTTTGTTTGGCATCCGATTTAATAGTTAAAATTGTGGCGTCGATGCTTCCGAGCAGGTTGAGTCTGGACAGTGATTGCTAAGGGTATGCTGCAATGCCATCGGCATTAGCCACTCCTTACGCAAACATTTCTCTAAAAAAGGAACCCAACTGCTGAAATATGCAAGACGGTTGACCCAGGATGGTATATCTTCTCCGCATAAAATCTGGAACATTGTCAAACAGTCACTAGTGAGTTCTTTTGCAAAAATCATCTAGAACAAACCTTCGTGAAAGCCCCAGAGAAATGATTGCAATTGTTGTTTAACAGATGATAACGATCTCCACGAAATTCTTTGCCTAATTGCACTATTATTCGCTTGACGTCTTCTTCTGTAAAATCTGTGTAACCAATTTGAACACTTTGCCTGTAACAAGAAAAGGAAACGATCGTTTTTAAATCTTAAAATTAATAAATCTAATATGTCTATTCATTCAATCAAGCGTTCATTCATCGAATTCAAATTTTATATTTTGCAAAATACAGATTCAATTAATTTCTTGTCCATATTTGTGTGCTTTTTATTATTTAATCCTTTTGGAATCGATATTTTTGGTATTGCATTTTGAAAATATCGATATCGAAAGCACCGGTAAATGCGTATAGCGCCATCTCATGACTTATTTGCCAAGTATTGTTTAATTATTTAAAGAAATAGAATAATTCATCTACAACAAACGTATTCATCAACGTTTTTCAAGTTGTCAGAATTAAGTGCCCTCTATATTTGTTCGATGTAAGTTTAGAGGGAAATTTACTTCGCACGTAGATGGCGTCCATTGAATCGATAAAAAAGTATCGATACTTATTAGGCATTCATTCAATTTTGTCGTGATTAGAAAATCTAGCTTGAACATAAAATGAGTTAGTTGTTAACAGGTTAATTAACAAAATGTAAACTTATCTAGTATATAAACCATATCTAGTTAATAGCAATGCAACGTGACAACTATGCAACCTGCACAACATATTAAAATGGAAGTTGCATAGTTGCCACGCTCCATTGTTCTTAATATGGTATTGCATACATACTAGTGCAGAGAACTTGCAAATGATGAAAATTAAACCTACATAGTACGTGCATACATTAGCATTTCCAATATGTTTCATACTTGCAAATAAACGTGTAAAAATAGACAATACAAAAGAAATGTATACCTAAATCTAAACTGTTCTCCAAGATCTTTCTCATCTCTAGGTATTATTTCAAAAATACCTGAAAAGGCACAGGCATGACCACCATATGCATATTCAGTACCATATATTTCAACACCTAGAAGCAAAAAATGATTACAACTCTACGCTGGACAACTCATAGCATGTATAACTTACCGGAATGAAATACACCCAAGCCAATGTTTGATGTCAGATCATTAATTTTGTACATGTCGTAGACGTTGAGAATAACTGGCTCTCTTGCCATCTTGTTAGGTATTAACTCATCGGAGCCAGAGTCCCTTGGCGCGTTCATGCAGCTGAACGGCAGGTTGCAAGTAATTCCATTGGAAAACATTCTGCAAAATAATAATACACACAGTAGTGAGTTTGGTGATTATCTGCCATCTGTCGTACGCCACAACGCTGATAACACCGCGATTGCACTCCGTTGGGAGGGTCAATTGTATTTACGATCTACAATCGGCGGTACTTACACTAGTTGGAAAACGTCGCCGTAAATAAACACAAAGCTAACAAATGAGACAAAGAAGGAGGCGCTAAGCGTGGACGTACTAACAACAGGTCATCGGGGCAGATGTGTGCGGCGCACGGGGAGAAACACGTCGAATTGTTTCGGAACAAAATCACACCTCCACGATTGTGATGTAGCTATCGGCTACAGGCTACAGCATCCGGACCGAGATTCGTCTCCCGAAACGCGGCACACAGGAGACCCGTTTTGACATTTGACATTTATGCGAACGCAAACACAACGCACACGCATTGCGGTGCGCTACCATCACTCAAAAAAACGACGCAAACGCACGCATTTTGTGCGCAAAATCCACGCCAGACATTAGACTCAACGAGGACGAACGTTGGGAAATGCGTTATTTTCGGCTACCTTTGAATTCGCTTTTTCATTGCGGCGGTTTGTTTGTATTTCACTGGTAATTTCAAACGGATGAGTCATTATTGGAGCGAAGTGAACTGACATTGATTAGGAAACATGACACACGCCATTATCAGCTGCAAACAACAAAGAGAGGGATGTGGATGTTAAATACTAATAAAATTAATGCAACTCTTCGAATTTACTTTTTTATTTTTTATATATTATTTCAATTTTTTTTATAATAAGAACATCTTCATTTTATCACTTCATGGCCGAAATGAAGGTGAAATATACTGAGTTACGGATTTTTCGTTCGTTCGGACTAATGTTCGGGAAAATCTGAACATTTATGTGCAAGTGAGGGCAAATTTTTTAAAGAAATTTACCGTAAAATTTGGGGATTGACGAGTTTTAATTTGAATATGGTAACCAAAATAATATCATCAAACTTACAATAAATTCTTTGAATTTGCTTGTTCGTTGTGTAGAGCCCTCTTTTGAATGCAATGAAAATATTTACAGTCAAATATAATATAATTATAATAATCACCGACATTTCTAGAAAGTGCCTTAAGTTCGAACTATGAAGTACAGATGGCGCTGATGTCATCATTTTACTGTTTTGGAAATCTGTAGAATGCGTTTTAACTTCGAACATTGAACTACAGATGACGATATTATCAATTTCGGAAAATATTGGCATAGAAACATGTTATAAAAAAAACTTTATTTACATGTAATTATTTTATTACTTATACTTTTTAAGAAAGCAGGTATATAATTAATTCTATGTAATCCATTTAATGAACTATTCCCAAAAATGATGTTTTCCTTTTTATCTGATTGTGAATATTTTATTATTTTATATTTGGTAATAACCAACGAAACCATCAAGCAGAGAAAGTGATAAATAGACGTTTTATATTAATAAAAGAATTTTTAGTATAATAATTTGCAAGAGGTTATCGAGTTAAAAGCTTCTTCACCCCATGGAAATCTACTAAATTAATTTACTAATTAAAAATAATGAAACACATTTAGCACCTATAATATGTGACATAATAATTTAAAAAATCTATATCTATAATAATAAAAAATGAATACTTTTCGAAATTTACATGTTTTACGACGACACATAAATTTAAAAAAAGTCATTTATTTGCAGTGTAATTATGATATAAATGTTTTAACTACTGTAATATGATTAACCAATACACGGTAGTCATTCAAAAACCTTGATTTACCACTATCCTCACTGTTCTACCTGTTGCGAACAGCAACATCAACCCGCGAATTAACGCGAATCTTTTATTTTAGCAGGATTCGTGGACTACCCGTCC
>JAODAC010000835.1:0-36031 GCA_027575185.1 Mimaenictus wilsoni | reverse complement strand
GGTTTGGGTTTGGGTTTGGGTTTGGGTTTGGGTTTGGGTTTGGGTTTGGGTTTGGGTTTGGGTTTGGGTTTGGGTTTGGGTTTAGGTTTTGGGTTTTGAGTTTTGAGGTTTGGGTTTAGGTTTTTTTCGATTCGTGAGTGTATGTGTGTATCAAGTGTTTCACCGCTTCGACGGAATGGACCTAATGCAAGATTTATATAAATTAAGATCATTGCAAAGAAGAATTTAAATTAAATGTACAAATTACTGGTAAAATTGAAAAAAACTATTTTTATTGATGCCATATGAAGCACCTTACTGAATTCTATATTGTGGTACAAGTTTTCAATGCATTATCTCTTTATTTAACTGTTTCTCCTATTTGTACCGACTCTATCGTGAATTTATTTTCATCAGCATAATCCTCTCTGAATTTGTAACAACTTTTGTTTGAATATCTTGAGGCGCCCTCTTCTAGTTTCGGAGAAAATCGAATGAATATGTCCTCTTATGGACGGATCAATTGAAAATTCAAATTTCAATCGTCCGTTTAGGGCACTAGCACGGAGTCAAAAAAATGGGTCCCGTAAAATGTGTACTCATTTGGGTCATATAAACAATATGTGTAAAGGAGAAGGGGTACGCACAAATTTTTTTTTATGGAAATCTCTAACAAAATTCTTTTCTGGGATTTTTTACTAACTTCACAGCGGTTTAAATATACAATTCATTCTAGATTATGATGTACAAATATATGGTGGGTTGCATATATTACAGTTCATCTCCAGCCTCTGAAAAAAATCATCAATAGCCTTCGAAAAAAATGCCATAAATAAATATTGAATAAATATCCATCATTATTCTTCTTCAAATTACAAAAAAAAACTCAAAGATGTATCTAAAAAAATGTCTATAAATAAACATGGAAGAAAGAAGACGAAAAAAAGAAAACAATAAGCAATAAGTTAATAATGGCGCCGTAATACGAGGCGCAAAATTCCGAGAACGTTCAGTAGCCGTGGTGGGTAATAATTTTCTAATTAAACTTGTGATTCGGTTACAAAAATAAATTGAAACGCAACGCGCATGTTTACGACCGATACGTGATAATTGAAATGATTTCCCGTACTTCGTGTTCGCTGGCGGCCATACTGACCTCTACAGAATGTGTCGCCATTGTTAGGCAGCGACGCCCGAGCGAGCGCCGCCTGAGTTTTCAATTAGGAGTGGCAATAGGGCTTATAATCGTCGTAACGTAACAAACCCAACTGCTACACTAACAGCAGCAGCAACGACAGCAGCGCGGGCTCATAACCATCAAGCCCCCCAATCGGGGCAGCAGCATCACGAATGCACGTACCTGCAAATCGTGGTACGCGAAAATTAATTCGTACACACACACACACACACACACATAACGCGCAAAAAAATGCTCCGTCGAAGCTAAACTAACCATAATTGACCTGTCAACCACTCATATCAGCCGTCATAAATCACAGGCATGGTTGGATATACACAAAAAAACAACTCAATTTGTTACGTATTTATTCGATTAACAATAAGTCATTTTCTTCGGCACGTTATATTTGCATAGTTTATCGTTGCATATGTTGGTGTGAGAGGGGTGAGTAGGGTGAGAGGGGGTGGAGTGTGGAGAGAGGGAATGGATTTGACTAAGGAGGGAGAGAGGGGTGAGGGAACGGAGCGAGGGGAGAGAGGCGGTAGAGGGGGTAGTGAGGGGAGAGAATGCGGAGTGATGGGAAAGATGGGAAATGAGGGAAGTGAGGGGCAAGGGGAGGAAAAGGACGGCCCACGTACAGTTAGGCGACGAATAATCGCAGGGGTGGTAAACTCCATAATAATGTACGCGGCACCAGTTTGGCGTGACGGTATAACAAACAAGAAAAACAGATCTAGTCTACTCTCAATTCAGAGAAGGCTAGGAATTGGTGTTGCACAGGCATACTGCACACTGTCTCCACCGACGCCGTGCTGGTGGTCGGCGGAATTGTGCCCATCGATATCAGTATACCGACAGCCTGAAGCGCGTGGTCAACAAACCACCCACACATCAACAAAGCAGAAGACATACAGCGTAAATGGCAAGCTAAATGGGACGACAGCTCGAAAGGTAAGTGGACCCACAGATTGTTACCGAATATAAGTGTATGGGTAGAATGTCGGTATGGCGAAACAAACCGATGGATAACGCAATTCCTGACCGGCCATGGCTGCTTCGGGGAATACCTACACCAAATCGGCAAACGGGAAACACGCGAATGCATATGCTGCGGTGAATCCGACACAGCAGAGCACACATTCTTCGCGTGCAAAAAATGGGCTCACTACGCCACGCCGGCAACACAAAAAAACACACTTCCAACTGCATCACAGAGACTTCGGGGACCCTTTCTAGTACTTCGAAACAACTGTTTCCTTGCTATGCTATACCTACACTCAACCGGCCTCACGCAGCCACCCTCACTCAGCGCGTTGGGCCGATGTCCCAAAGGTCGCCGGATCGAACCCGGTCAAGGGTTTCAAATTATCTCTTTCCGTGTTTAAATTGCAATGTCAATTAATTAATTTAAGGCTTCGTACACACACAAAAAGAACTCTATGCGTTAAAGATTGGATCGAAAACCTCAGTCCACAATAGTGACATTGCATGACCTGAAAACAAATCGTGGTGGGAATGGGTTAATAACATGCCAAATCACTCTATAATCTTACAAATTTACAAATTTCTGCTAATAAATCATCGGAATTGAGCTGCGAATCTATGGTAAGAGATGATTCAATCGTGGCGTTCAGGTCAATTGAGACGAAAGGAAAATATGCAGGTTCAAGTCCTGTCGGAGGCATTCTTCATTTTCTCTTTCTAATTATTGCAATTCGTGATTAACGTCTTAAAAAACCTCCCGATGATTATTTGTTGGTATTGATATGTCAAAGGCAACTTCGCTGCATTCATACAGTATGACACTATGATGGTAATACTCCGTTCGAGACTGTAAACATCTCTTCGTTCAGATCAGCTGGAACGGAAAGAAAATATAAAAATGAAGATGGCTGACTGTAGGCTTTTGTGACACACCGTAAATGACGTACGGGGACTGCAGGTTCAAGTCCTGTCGGAGGCAATCATCATTTTCTCTGTCTAATTAATACAATTCATAATTAACATCCAAAAAATATTGCCTACCAATGATTATTTGTTCATATTGATATGTCTAAGGCACCTTCGCTGAAGTCATACAGCATGACAATATGATGGTAGTACTCCGTTCGACAGTGTAAACATCTCTTCGTTCAAATCAATTGGAACGGAAGGAAAATATAAAAATGAAGATGGCTGACTGTAACACACCGTAAATGACGTACGGGGATTGCAGGTCCAAGTCTTGTCGGAGGCATTCATCATTTTCTCTGTCTAATTAATGCAATTCATAATTAACATCCAAAAAATATTGCCTACCAATGATTATTTGTTCATATTGGTATGTCCAAGGCAACTTCGCTGCAGTCATACAGCATGACACTATGATGTTAGTAGAACGTTCGAGATTGTAAACATCTCTGCTTCTAATAAGCTTATTTTTGGGTACATTTAAAAAGGTTTAAACCCTTTTTTTTCGCAGATGACAATTTCAAATTCTTATAATATTTCTCCGGTATCGTGGGAATATCATTTGACGTATCAAGTACATTTAAGGGTGTGAAAGAGTTGCGTAGAAGTCATGCTAACATTTCTCTTTTATTGCTGTTTCATCTCAATAAATTTTATTGGCGTTTTTACGTTTACAACTAATTTTCTTAAATTTCTTTTATCGCTTTTATTTATCATTACTTGAGATCGTAGAGTTGCAGCCATTTTCCTTCGACGTTTTATTCACCTCCAACCTATCAGAAATAAGCTGGAAATGAGATCATCTCATCTCTGTGTTCTGTCTTCTTATACAGGAACAAAGGAATGAAAGAGAAAGAGAGTAAAAGAGAATGTGGGAATAGAGAGAAGAGGATATTGGAGTTGAACCCACCCGGGTTGGCGTAAATTACACTAAACGGATTACCACCGCAGAGCTAATAGCCTAGAACAATTACTTAAATAATAGCGGAGCGTGGCGGAAAATGGCTGCCGGGATCTTATTTCCTCTGGGGGAGATTGGACACAAACCCCGCCAATGAACTCATCCACATTCGCCATCGCCACCGCTCCCTCGTTTTCAGGCAGCTATCGCAAAGTGGTGCGAAATGTTCCAGATAACGTACGAACGGTTGTACACACGATAAATTTCGCTTACAAATCGGAAGATTATATAACCTTGGTTTGGTTTTACTACTTTCATTATACTTGGGTTAAACATTCTTAGGTTAAGAGAGTTTTTTCTTTGATTTTTGAAATATTTAGGGGAGAAAATATGAGAAGGGAAACTTTGAGATTTTTCCACTCTTCTATGTACGTTATTCGCTTTTTTTAAAAGAGTGAAATAGTTGGGCTCTAAAAATCAAGTGGTGGGGATGGACTCTGAACCCGCAATTATACTCTATCTGTATTTTTACCATTGTTAACTCATTTTTGTTTTATTTTACCGAGTATCGACTGTTAAAGTCATTATCTCTGTTTAATTATTTTTCAGTGTTGTTAGTCATATTAGAGGTTATTGATAAGAAGAAAAATTCACTTTACTATGCATTCCCCACCGAGAATCGAACCCAGGAGCTCATGGACATCAGCGCCGCGGCTGTGGTCTTGGCTTCAATCTCATCAGCGCATCTTAAGGCAACAGAAAGGCGAGAGAGATTTGAAGGAAGAAAAAAGAATGCACGGGAGAGAACTTTAGCCCGAGAAAGAAAGAAAGAGAAAGTGTCACTGCGGTATTGACCTTTGTAGCTTAAATTAGTTTTTAACATTTCAAAATAAAGCAGTCTGAAACTAGAATCCGAAGCGAACACATCTACTCTTCCGCACAATCCTCAACTTCCTTGGGCTAGTATCGCTCTTAGGGCTCACCAGCAGTCCTGAGTTTCTCTTGCGTCACCTTCCACAAGAAGTGCAAGATTCCCGTGATTGCAAACTTTTACAAGAGGGATGTTAGAATCGGAGGAGTTATGGAATGCTGTCTCAAGATACGCTAGGAGTGTGTTGAGCTGGAAATAGGGTCTACAAGGTCCGGGCACCTATCCTGATGTAATGCCTTTGAGAGTGAATTTTTGGATAGCAGATTGTCAAGCAGGGATATGGTTTTAGTTCGGGTAGATCAGGTCTGTCAGTCCCACACTCAGGCTATAAAAGCTTTCCACAAACCGCAATAAACATAGGAAAAAATAAAAAAAAAACAGAACCCCATGGAAATTGGTCATCGACCATACTACAGCGTCACTTGGCTGGACAACTCATTTAATAAAATAATTGATATATTTTATTGTCTATCGACCATTTCGGTCTTTCCGACATGTATTTACATTTTTTAAATATATTGTTGCGTTTACAATGTTATTTGTTACAGATGTTGTTGAAAATAGTATGAGGTTGAATAGTGTGAGTGTAGTAGTAGTATGTTGTAGAGTGTGAAGTGTTGAGAGTTGCATGTTATGATGCGTATATTGATAGTTGGTTGATTGTAAATAGGGTAGAAGTATGTGTGTTGAATATGTGAGTGTTGTGAGTGTGAATTAATTATTAATTCACACTGTTGAATTGTCCACCCCGGAGACTTGAACCCCGTCTGTCTGCGTTGTAGGCCAACGCTCTACTACCCACTAAGCTGCCCAGGTGGGCACAATTCATTTATTTAAATTGAAATTCAAAAATTCCAAAAATACAGAGTAACCTGTTGCGTAAGGACCACAATTTTCCGTTGTTCACAGCTTTTTCCTTATTACAGGTTAGTAATATTTTCGTTGAAGGCATGATTTCTTATATTACAGGTTCCGGATATGGCATGTTTCACCGTTTATATAACTCATTTATTAACGGCTTGAATTTTTCCTGTATTGTTTCTTTTTATCTCTTTCTTAAAAGAGACTAAACCAATTATGCTCAAAAATTTAGTGGTGGGGATGGACTTGGAACTGGGTATTGTACACTACCTGCAATCCCGCCATTGTTAATTAATTTATTAAACTTTTAAATATTAAAATTTTAAAAATGACATCATATCACATTGCTTCTCACTAATTTTCTTCATTTTACATATTACTTAAAACGTTAATAAACTCCCAAATAACAATAAAATGCTCGTAAAAACGGTTCTTAAATAACGTTTTTACATAATTACTAATAATAGTATTTAACTAATTAACTTGAAACAGTTATGTATGTAAACTATGGCGGTAAAACTCGACACGCGGCAGACGGGGCCTCATTAAGAATTTCAGATTTGTGCAATTTAGCGCCCTACGCGACGTGTATTGAAATTTTAACGAGTCGTGAATAATTTCCTAATCAAGCGCGCCTGTTAATATGCGCACATCTTGCGCCGCGATGCTACTTAATAATGTTATTACCTACTTACGAGTTATTGCTACTTGTGGTGTGCATTTTTTTTTTTCGCACCATGGCCATATGTTAATTAGCTAGCGAATATTGCAAATGCGTTTATGCGAAAATAACGACGCTGAAAATGCAAAGAGATTATTGCTTTTTAGAGGTTTAAGGAGAGAGGTTTCAGAGAGAGTTGACTAACCTTCAGAGTCATAACTTTGAGTTATTTATCGCCTTTCGTCTTTTACGTAGAACTCTCCCTCTCTTTATATATAATGCATCGTGTTTTCTAACAAGTGCGAATAGGGGGAGAATGACGGAAGATGTAAAATTTGATAGTGGGGGTAGGCCTAGAATCATCCAAACTACATTACTATTTATACACTTCCTTAGAACCTAAATGAGGGGAGAATAAAGAGAGAATGAGAGAATGAAAAAATGTATTTGTTGTACGCGAAAATCTAGAATCTTATAAAGTAAAATATTCATTACAGAGAAACGTATGCGGATATTCCCAAGACCAACAACTTTTTTCCGTTGTTGACAGGTTTCCGCATATGACAAGTGAACACGATATTACATTGGAAGGGAGTAGAGAAAACCTAAAATGCATTTTCTCAGCAAGTCTTGCTATCTAATTTACAAGATCCCAAGAGCGAATTATTCACAAATATTTTGTTCCCGTTCTGCGTTAAACAATCTTTAGGAATCTTAAAAGAAGAAATGGACGTTTGATAAAATTATTGAACTCTCCCCCTTTCTGTAATGCATTGGGTTTTAAACGATTGAGAATAAGGGGAGAATGTCGGAAAATGTAAAATGAATGAAATAAATATATTAATGGAGAGGGGAGGCCTAGAAACTTGATTTACTTCGCTTTATTTTATGTTAGGGTGAATGAGGGGAGAATGAGAGAACGAGAAAACATCATCGTTGGTGGGAGAAGAGCAAGAATCTACCAAGTTACACTACACTTGTCGATTTATTATAAACATGAGGAAAATATCTACTAAGTCATTCGCACACTTAATATGTTATATATTTTCGAATAACAGATCGTTTTAAAACGTAAAATTTACTCCTGTGGATATTTTAAATGAATTTATATAAAAATATCGCTAAAAATGACTAAATAATGAGATTTTCACTATGTGAAATTCAAATAGTCTCTTTCAAAAGCGACCAAACTGAACATAAATAGTGAAAAGGTACCTATACTGTATATTGGAGGATATTGTGTGGAATAAAAGTCAAATATACCGGTGTGAATGCGGCATTGTCCTCTATTCACACCTTTTTCGAGGGTCGGGCAAGTGTGAAATCAGTCCCAAAGCGCATGAAAAATGGCCCAAAATACAGTTTAAACGCTTCGGAATTAGCGTGAACGCCGAGTTGGGCTTTGTGCTGAGGGAATTGGCCCTTTTCGGGACCGAACCACACAATGGAACCTACTCGACAACGGCACGGCATTTTATTAACTCGAGTGGTCCTTTGAATCAATATTTACTGGCGTGTTTAATCTGTGCCGAAATGTGCGCCGTTCGAAGAATGACTTTTTCTGGTAGCCACGCTTGAGTGGCGCACACTTGACTTTCGGGGCAGGCAAGCAACAGCCCACTCGACCAAAATTGGACTATAATAACCTAATCTCTGCCAGGTGCTAAAAATCAAGCATTGAAATCAAATTTTAATCTGTTTTTGTCAGTGATTCTTTACTTTTGTAAGCACCACCCACGACGGTTGGAAAAGGAGTCGCTTAAGAATACTAAACAAGTGAATAGTAAAGAGTCGGTTAACCAAAAAATCAGGTTATTAAAATTCCATCAGGGTTGATCTTGATATTGTGTATGTTTGTGCGTTTAGGTAAACACGTTTTCCGTGGTCTTACTTTTTCGTGGGATCGCTTATTTTAAAATATATTAATATTTTTAGAGGATAGAAGAGAAGAATGATGAATGACAAGGAGAAGATTAAGAATGACCATTTTTAATTATATATTTTTGGGGAAAATGAAGAAATGGGGGAGAATGGGAGAGATTAAATGAATTTGGAGGGAATTTGGAGGGAATGGGGTAGTTCTAGAATAGACCAGTTTACACTATTTAGTTATAGGTGGCGGTTTTAGACAAAGCCGAATGAGGGGAGAATGAAAGAATTGATGAAAGTGGTTGTAGTGAGGATAGTTATGAAATCTAAAAAGTTACTCTACTTTTTGATTAAATTTTTAATTAAAAGGTATTTCAAGGAGGGTGAATAAGAAGTGAATGAGATAATTTAAGGAAACCAATTAAAATCTATTAATATATTAGTAAAAGGTGAAGAGGACGAATGAGCCATAAATAGAAGTTTAAAAATGTCCAATTTTTTACTTATTTGACTTTTTATGGAAGGCGTGAAAAGTGGAAGAATGAGGGAGTTAAAGAAAACTATTGTGGTGGGTGCAGCCCTTCGAGGGGAAGTCCCGGTACTTTGGTGAAGAAGGCAGAAGCGGAAATGAAAAGGCATTTCTGGCAAGGACGAGGTGTGGATCGGAGGAACGAGGCAGAAAGCTTTGGATAGGGCAGGAATCCACGAAATGTGTATTTTGTAAAACAGGGGTGGACACATGGAAGTACTTGGCAAGAGTCTGTGAAGGGATGAAGCAGGAATGGGTAGAATCGCAGCAAAGAGGAAGGAATACTGTCGGAAAATGGGTAGAGGAAAAGGGGTGGACTAACTTGTATTACAAAAGGGTTGTCGAAAAATAAAATAAGAAGGCCGATACTAAACTGTTAACTGTAGTTAGTTATTCATATAAATGAATTACTGATCGCTTTATTGTTGTTATTTATTTATTTGTGTAAGGGTGTAAAGATTATTAGAAAGACTAAAATGCCAATGCCAACAAAAATGATGACAAAAATGAACAAAGCGAAGAAAGAAATAAAAATAGGGGAGGAACATATGAAATAGTAGATACTTTCAGATACCTAGGGAAAACCTTAAATTTCCAGGGAAAATGAGCAAGAAATAGAAGCTAAACTACTAGCAGCGAGAAAGGTATATTATGTAAACAAAAAAGTACTAGACAGCAAGAAAATTACCAAGAACACCAAAAATAAAAATATATTAAACACTTGTTCAGCCAAGTGGCGCAGGGGTCTGGTCTATGGCTATTGATCATAAGGTCCAGGGTTCGATTCTCGATGGGGATGCATAATAAAGTGAATTCTTCTTCTTATTAATAGTGTTAGCCTCTAATATCACTAATTGTATTGAAAAAGAATTGAATAGAGCTAATGACCATAGTAGTCGATGCTCGGTAAACTCAAACGAAAAAAAAAACTTATAAGACCAGTACTAATGTATGCTAACATTACCATTACCATGTCTAAGACTCAGGAGGAAACGCTATGCTATATGCTTAAACAACTTGTTTTCGTGAAAAAGTCGATTAAGTAGTAGTTAAGTCGACTAGAACTTGGACTAGATACTCCGAAATAAAGCAAAGAAGAGCAGAATGGTTAGGGCATGTATGGAGAATGCCAGAACCAGGAGCAGCTAAGCAAATTATGAACTGGTTTCCAAAATCGACGAGAGGACGAGGGAGACCAAGGAACAGATAGTGAAATGAGATAAGAAATGATCTAAAAGAGAAAGTGGAAAATCGCAACGCACAAATTATGAACAAGCAAAATGAGGAAATCGCGGGACTAATCCCCCCCAAAAAAGGACTTAAAAACAAGTCTAATTATAGGCAGGCAAAACTGTATAGCAGTGGAGAGCCGCACAAAAAAATAGGAATGCCAATAAAGGTTATAGCGGTGAAAGTTTGAACTATTATAGTTTTCTGAGCAAGTAGTGCCATCTAGCGGCGAAATTTGGTACCGCCAAAAAGACAATTCCAATTTTCGTACATCAATCCTGTTTATTTCCCGCAGGTGTTCATTGTCTGTTCGCGCACCGGAATGTTTTACACGAAAAATACCGGCTCGTTTTTGGGTGAGAACGTGTTGCAAAGTGTGGGATTGTCGTTACAGTTCGCGAGGCCGTTTTAGAACTGTCAATCTTCGCCACGGCAGCGCCATAAATCCGCGTCATTGCCAAATCACATAAAAAGCAATTTATTCCGCGATGTCCGCGGGAGCTACGCACCCTGCGCAGCATTCCTGCCGAACTCGCCACGGCGCATTGTAAAGAGCGCGCGAATTTTGCCGGTCGCGGAAAGCAGAGTATAAACATTTCGGGAATCCTGCTGCTGCTGCAACTCGGCAGCAGAGAAATTATTCATGAGCCGTTGGCGTCCGCAGACCTGCCCCGACTGAAATCATCATATTTTTAAACTGCGTTTTATCTGCAAACAGATCTCGCGTCATCCGAAAACAGACACGTATGCCTCATTTTTAAACATGAGATACTTTTTTTAACGACTTTTTCTTTGTCAATTAAATTACAAACAAGATTTGTATTGTATTCTGTTGGTGTAGAAATGTTGATAATAATTCTAAAAAATCCAAAATTTTAGAAAATTCTCTATAAAATTGTGACGATCGATTTGAGTAGGGGTTTCCTTGCTTGGCTTTGTGGCAATCCGTGACAACTGGGCAGGAAGGCAAGGTAGAAAAATAGAAAATATTTCTAAGGGCAAAATATAAGTATTTATTTAAAGGCTTGTGGCGGCAACCCATTGCCGCACAAACAATATTAGGATCAACAAACCACAATCACAATCAACATTAGTAACCATAATCTGCATGTAATCAACATCCGCCGAGACTAAACATAAAAAACGCTGACATCCCAAAATCGACACAGCGCAGTGTGAACGCGACCATGTGTTTCGTTGTGACGAACTGCGTTAACATTTTCATGTGATATATATAGTCATTCAGTTATTCAGTCGACACCGAAGTCCACCACCAGCGAGCCCGACATCAGCTGCCGCCCCCAAGTGTCCACCGTCACAGAGAATCCACACCGAGTCCTTCACCGGCCGCCTCCAACGACTACACCGGCACTAGCAACCGCCACTGAGTCCACTACCGGCCGTCGTCACCAGCGAGGCTCACATCAACCTGCCTGCGCCGTCGACCAGTACGAGCTGATCGTCTCCAGCTGCCGCCTCCGCCTGGATCTCCTCGTTACCTCAATCTCATTAATCTTATATTTGATGTCATGTATTGTAGTACAGTAAAATCCCACAGATTCACCAAAAGGTTTTAGATGTCTCGGCTTGGGCACTGCATACTGGAGAAGAGAAGAAGACTGGCGGCGGCTTTGTACGAATTGATTTTTTCAGTCGACTGAACGCCTTTTTATTGTGCCTTTTTTTGCTTAAGTTTGCACAATTCTAATAAGTTATCTATGGTTAGCCACAGAACAATCTTCCTTCTTTGTCGTATTGCAATATTATAGTCCCTTGCCGTATAAAAGTAACGTATAAAAATGCATTGAGACAATTGATGCGCAAGGTGCGCTCGCACTCTTTTGTTGAACGCAAAAATGCTTAAGTCAGTAGATAATGAATGAGCGAAGCGCTGCTGCTCAGCAGTCGCGTCTTGGCTGTGGACGAGGTAGCATCGCGCCATTGTGAATATGATTCACATATTCTCGATGATATAATTCATTTTAATACCGCTACGAAGTTTGTAAAAAATCTCAGAAAAATTTTCTTTGAGATATCTGTTTGGACGTGCACGAGATATGTGTGTCGTGATAATATACTGTTCTGTTTACGAACGTTATCAGATGTATCTAGATTTAAGAAGTTATTGACTATTTGTTTCTTTTCTTTTGTTTACATGTTAAAGCAAGATGTTCTCTAAGGCACTAAGCAGTCTACTATTATAACCATTACAACAATAAATAAAAGTCCACATCGGGTGCATCTGTAACAAATCAGAGTATAATTAACCTTCTTCAAACCCTCTTACTTGGCATCAACGCCTATAGAGGCTGAGATAGCTTCAATAATCCTTAAACTTAAGGATTAAGTCCTCCATCAAGCCATCAACTATTTTCACGGTCCTTCAAATCGGATCAACTATTTTCAATATCCATTAGAAAAAATAAAATGTAAAAATCCTTTACATATGTTGTTTATATGACCCAAATGAGTACACATTTTGAGAGAGAATTAAAACTACAAATTACTGAGAAATTTGCAAAAAAAACTCATTTCTAATAATACCATAGGATGCACCTTAATGAGTTCTTCATTTTGGTACATGTTTCAATGCAATATATCTTTAATTAACCCTTTCTCCTATCTGTACGGATGCGATCATGATTTTTTCTTCTTCAGCATATTTCTCTCTGAATTTGCAGCAATTTTTGTTGAAACATCTTGAGGCATGCTTGCCTATTTTCGGTGAAAATCGAGTGAATATGTCTTCTTACGGACTGATCTATTGAAAATTTCAAATTTTAATCGTTATTTTAGGGCTCTTTCACCGAGTCAAAAAATGGTTATCTCATAATTTATACTCATTTGGGTCATTTAAACAATATATGTCAAGGAGAAGCGGTACGCTCGATTTTTTTTCTTATGAATATTTCTAATAAATTTTTTTTCTGCGATTTTTACTAACTTCACAGCTGTCATTTTATCCCTTTAAACTGGAATATGATAAAACTGAATATGAGATGATAGTATTGAATACAAATAACAGTTTGTAGAGATAAAGGGCAGTTTTGAGACCTAGATCAAAACACCTGTACGCTTTTAAACATTTGTGTTAGTGTTTGAACATTTTGCAACGTTGTCAAAGTCGACCAAAATTCGATCGGAAAAGGTGTCCCGAGCCAGTGTTTCTCGGTGTAAATTGCGCAAGCGTGTCTCTTCGGGGCGAAATTGTCCCAGAACGTTTCGCGTTCCACACTCTCTTTCTCGTTCTCTCTTTCTCTCTCTCTCTCTCGCGCGCGAAAAATCCAGAGCGCGTGTAGATTGCTATCTTTATAACGCTACAAATCTGACACCTAACATGGAACGCAATCACTTTGTGCAGTCGCAAGCGCACACATCTCTGTTACGAGTTGATTTTCAATTGCCCGCCAGAAACAAACACTCACAAAGTGTCCAGCATCTCCATCTACATGCATACCTTGCGAACATTGACTTGACACTTGACAGATGGCGCTTCGAGGATAAAAATGTGGAACACATTAGGATTTAACTTTGTACAATAATGGCTTGAATTGTTTTAGAATTTAATATAATGTAACTCAAACGAGTCTAACTTTAACTAACTTAAGTTAACCTGGCTTAACGTATTTTAAACTTACCTAACATAATCTCATCTTATCTGATTTTGAAAACAAAAGCACTAAATTAAACGGGAAACCGTCTACAAGGAACGATAGTGTCTTTTGAAAGATTCTAGGTCTTCCGCCTCCACTTTATTTTTGTATACTACGTAAACCTCTAATTATCCTCTTATCCTTTAAAGGAGAACGAGAGGCAGATAGTGATAGAGAGAGAGAGAGAGTTCGAATGAGAATAAGAATAACTTAATGTAAGTAAATTTCTTAAGTCTAAATTGTCTAATGATTCTAATGATTCTTTCAATAATAAAAATAATAAAAAGTTCTGTATGATGAAAAATTGGAATGTATAATATTCGTGTCACGTGTAGATTATACGAAATATAAACCAATGTGAGGTTACCTCTTAAATTTCCTCGATTAGCGTGAAACGTGTGGCGACAACCATTAAAATGTCGCTCTCCTGTTCCTTCTTTCTCCGATGCATTGCGTGTTTCATCTGAAATTTCCACGAAATACAGTCGAGAACCTGACTCTGTCGTTCGGTCATATCAACGGCCATCATCTAGCACAATTATGACACGCCACAAGTTACTAACAATAAGCAAGAGTGATGCTCAGCGAAGGGTGGACGTGTTCATAAATTAGATTACCATCTCTTAAAGGTCTCGCTCTTTTTCATCGCTAGCTCTTTCCATTTTGTCACCTTTTTATTCTCTCTACCAGTTTGTCCTTTCTGTCTCTTGGACTTTTAGTCTTTTGGCCTTTTGGTATTTTGGTATCTGGTCATTTGGTGTTTTTGGTCTTTTGGACTTTTGGACTTTTGGTCTTTTGGTCTTTTGGCCTTTTTGTCTTTTTGTCTTTTTGTCTTTTGATCTTTTGATCTTTTGATCTTTTGGTCTTTTGGTCTTTTGGTCTTTTGGTCTTTTGGTCTTTCGGTGTTTTGGTCTTTTGGTCTTTCCTTCGCTTGTTTTTTGGTCTTTTGAAATTTGGCCTTTTGGTCTTTCGGTCTTTCTATCTTTATGTCTTTTGGACTTTTGGATTTTTGGTTTTTATGTCTTTCGGTCTTTCAATCTTTTGATTTTTTAATCCTTTCCTTTTTTGATCCTTCTCTTCTTTTTCTCTCTTTCTTCGTTTCTCTATAATTTTAACTACATTTATGTATCTACTTCTCAAAAAAATCTATCTAAAGAAGTGCCACGCAATCTGCGTCAGGTAAAACACAACAAGATGGCGTATGTAAGGCAGTAAAAACGTAGATGGCGTTGATGTTGCCGCTAACTTTGGTGTTGGTTAATGTTAATGACTCACTTTAACGATCGCGCCGTAACCGCGTATTTTCGGAATGTAATAATGAGGCACAATTAGCGCTGGCTGTAATTTGTTCCTCCGATGAGCGTTGCCGAAGAGGTTCGCATAGCAGACAAGAAACTAAAGCTAAAGACTTATTCACATTCAACTCGCTGCGATTCGCCCTGGATAGATATATGTCATTAATCAGAGATTTTCAAACAAAAAGCTTGTCTTCGCTCCACGCTCTTACACAAAAATAAAACTCTCCATTTTACCTTCCAAAGTAGGTTCTACCTACCTTTCCACCTACCTACTTACTTACACTTACTTTTAACACTTACGCATGATTTCAAAGTGCCCTTTAAACCATTACGCTCTCTTAGCGCATTAAATCGCAACGTCCGACGCGAATTCTATCTGAAACCGGCCTTAGCTTAAAAGCAACCAACGTGTAAACATGCATAGAGGAAGAAACAAGGACCAATCCAGAGGCGTGTGACTATGGCCGAAAGGAATTTCCATCGCGGGTAGATTTACACGTGCACATAAAGTTGCATTTGTAGATAAACACGCTCGGCGAGTGAAAAAGCGACAGGCCCAGACTTTGCGACCTGCAAATCGCGAATTCTTCCGCTCGGCATTCATGTTATGCTCAAACAATTCGTTCTTCTTTTTTCGCCTCCCCTTCTTCTTCCTCCTCTTCTTCGCAGACACAGTTTTGTATCAATCAAAAAGCGAATGTCGTTTCGCCCATCAACTCGAGTAAAAACCACTGAAAAACTGGCTATAAAAATTATACAATGTGTTTAAAACGTTTAATTTTAGGTTAAATTCCTTTATAAATGTCCCTTAATCTAAAAAATTTAAGACTTGTTAGAAATAGCTGTAACTATCAAAATATTAAAATTTAGTTTCTAAAAAATTTCCCAAAAGTTTTATGACAGTTTTCTTCTGAACACAATGTATAGAAAAACATGTATAAATCTTTAAAAGTCTGTATCCATTATGAATTCAAGCAGAAATCATTCCAGACGCTATTTTGACATTAATTAGTCTTCTAATGGGCATAAGTTAGATTTCAACCTTCTTCTTCGAACGGACATCAGCTTTATACACATGCGCATATTGTTAAACTCATCGCACATGCGCATAACAATCTAAAATTCGAGTTTATCTCGTTAAACTACTTCTTCTCCATGTCCTTATAAACTGTGGACAAATTTTTCAAAATTTCACAATTATAGTACTTCTTCTTCTTCTTCTTCTCCTCCCTGATTTCAGGTGAATCTCAACTTTTCAACTCGTCGCTTCACAATAGTCACATCAGTATGTAGACTTCAATGCTTCCATGAAAACGCCACTTATGTCGCCAGATTGTATGTAATTGTGGAGTCGGGAGACAATAAAAGTTAACTAGACCCACTGCTTTGTGACATTAAGTCGCTTAGAGGTTAGGAATGTCGGTGAAGATGGCACAGCACAGCCCGGGCGACAGACATGACATCGCGATGATTATGTAATGGCGCAGTTATGATTAGACCGCCACCACTTATGTACCTCTGTACCTCTGTGCCTGCGACTGTGTACTCTCTCACTCTCTGGATAGCGACAAACAAGCGATCCTAATCTTTTGTGCCCACAAATGTCGACAAAATGTGCGCAAACACGATTTACATTCGTCGAAACAATCCTACAGTGGTTTAGTACAACTCTGCAGGAATTTCACTTTGATCTTGTCGGCTTAATATAACTTTTACAATTGAGTCATAACCTAATATAGGCTGAAATTATCTTACTAGGGGAGTAACTCAATTGCCCGTCACAGATTTGTGTCAATATTTTTGGACGTGAAGTACATATATTCAGTTAATTTCAGTTTATGGGAATTTTCATAGTTTTCAGCCGTTTGCCAAAACAAATTTTCAAAGTTTTATCGTAATTTGATTAATTGTAAGTTCAATATTGCTTGAAGAGGACCGGGTCCGACCGGTACGCCACGTAGCGGCAAAATGCGGAAATAAAACATTTATACTTTGTTCAACAATATTTTATAATCGGCATGTTACAGAATACCCATCCTTGTACAGATTGATTCCTCATTAAATATAGTTGGTTCTGATATGCACATTTATGCCTAAATGTTGGTTAATTATTGAGATATTTATCGTGTAAAAAACGTCTTTTCCGAGAAATGTCGAGTTTCAAGTTTTTTTATTTATTTCTTCATATTTCCCGTATTGCTAGGATTATAAATCATGCACCAATCGACTTAGCATGAAAATATTTTCAAACTCCATGAACAGTTTTTCAGTTGATTACTTAGAACCGATATTATAACTCATGAAAGTTGAGTCTAATGTCGCCGATGATTTCACTGACAACTTTCATTCAAATTTTAAACCAAGAAAACTATGTTAAGAATTAAATCTAATATGAATAATCTATATTTTATTATAGCAGGCATAATGCAGATTATTTCAACCACATTTCAACAAATTTTAAGGAAATATATAAAAGATATAGCTCAATTTGGAATTTTAATCGAAGGAAATTGCTTAAAAACATGTTTTCGAGCAATTAAAATGCAATTAAAACAATCAAATGACAAAATTTAATAGAAATAATTAAGCTCATATGATAGAGCCATATATTAAGCATACTTTAAAGCAAATTTGATCAAATTTGAAGCTAAGATGTGAAAGTTATAGCTAAATTTGTAAATATGTATCTAACTTTAAACGCGTTTTTCGCCAACATCGTTTTTTTCATTTGCGTACACGATTACAAAAATTCTATTAACACGACTTAGCTGAATTATAGCATATCTTATAGACAATTAAATTCTCTAGAATATGACATCAATTGTTTTTTGAGATAATATATATTTACATATGTTTCTTATATGTTTATATCGAATTTGTATGCGAAAAATACACATTTACATTAAAACTAAAATAAAAATATATAATTTTAATATTTTAATGAAATAGCTCGACGTCATATTTAAGCAAATTTTATAGGCTTTGCAAAAATTCTTGAGTTTCTTATTTCTGATTAAAATTATAGTTGCTAGAAGGTACACAACTGGGCAAATCGGGGCCTGAGTTCCATTTTTAGCTAAAATATCGTTTTTGAAGGGGTAAAAATTGCCTAATTAAACATAACTTAAATAAACCTACATTAATATACTTAAGTTAAGTAAAGATAGGTTAAATACAAAGGTGTGAAACCAAAAAATATCATTCATCACATATTATTTTGATACATAAAGATCATGATGACTAACAATAAGTTGAAGTAAACTAAGAAGATTATTCGGTGTGCTATAATTACCACTGCCGAAAGAAGGCCGAATTCCGGGAAGAAATACCCGAGATATTTGTGTTATAAAGCAGGTATCAGGTATAATTTGGTCGTCGTCACTGGGTCCATGTCCATGCACATGCTCATGGTCAGCACACTGCTACAGTGAACGATAAAAAGGTGCGCCGAAAATGCAACATCTGTTCCATTCGACGAGTGTGTTCGAAATTGACGCTCGTCCACAGAAATGCCAAGATGACGATTTAATAAAATTGTCAACGAGATTTTTACTCCTTGTTTCTGCCTTTTTACGGCTACCTTAGGTTAAGTTAACGAGAGACAAAGAAATGCTGCGTGAAACAACGAAATGAAACAACCTGAAAGAACGAAATGAAAAAAAAAAACAAGAAATACAGCCGTAATTTGAAGCCACCTCATTCGCATTCGTTTTTAGTGGCGTTGTCCGACACGTTAAACCAACCAGCAGGCAGGTGACCAACACTAATTAAATTATATTACAGCGTAATAAGTTATTTTATTCATTTTTTGATTCCTACGAGGATTTTTCCATGTTTTTTGGTTTTCATTTGTTGTTTGATGGATTTTTATGCTTTTTGAAAACTTGGTATGAGTAATTAAGAAACAAGTTTATTATAAAGTTGTTTATAACATTATATTTTAAGAAATTTGATAGATTTTCTTTGAGAATCTCTCGCTAGAAAGATGATTCCAATAACAAAGAACTGCATGAAAGTTATATAACTTTGAGTGTAATTTTCAGGTAGTTTTTAACTGATTAGCACAAAATATACTAGAGTGAAATAAAGAGAAACTTTTCTTTTTTTAATTTATAAAGATTTACCGTTAATATCTAGAGTGCAACAAAAGTTACAGGGTATTTTTAGTGATTGTTTTCGAAAGTTTCAAAAAGTTTTACAAAATGTTCGGTGAAGTTTGATAGTGATTTTCGGGCATTTACTTAGCGATAAAATTAGTGTAAACTTGCACAATTTAAAGAAAAACTCTTCGTTTCATTATTTAAGTCCACTTCGCTGAAATATACAATATGGAACTGAAGTTACAGCGTGATTTTTATCGAAACTTTTCGAGAATTTCGAAAATTTGTTACCTTAAGTTTGATTGTATTTTTTGGGCATTTACTGATTGATAAAAGAAATGTAAACTGGCACAATAAAAAGAACAAGTATTTTTTCAATACTTACTTAGATTTTGTTGAAATATACCAGATAGAACCGAAGTTACACGGTGCTTTTCATCGGAACTTACGCAAAACTTACGAAAAATTATAATCCAGTTTGATTGGTATTTCCGAGCATTTCCCTAATGATAACAGTAATATAATGCAGCTTAACGTAAAGAACAATTCTTGTTTTCCTTACTTCCGTAGACTCTATTCAAGTATAATGAATAGAACTGAGGCTACAGGGCGTTTTTCCTCGAAAGTTATTGAAAATTACGAATAATTTCTGTGTAAAGTTTGAAATCGATTTTAGGACATTTATTTACTGATAAAACTAATGTAAACTAACATAATACAAAGAGAAACTCTAGCTTTCTTAATTTAGGTTTGCTTTACCCAAATATACAGGATACAACAAAAGTTACAGGACATTTTTCAGCGAGCCATAGATTGTTTCTTTCTTTTCCATTGGTTTTTGTTGATTTTTCTTAAGTTTCGTTTATTTTTAATGGTTTTACACATTTTTTCAAACACTTGGTATGCGTAATCAAAAAAAAGTTTGTGACGAAGTTGATTAAAACGCAAACGTCCGCGTCGTGACTTCGCTAATGAAGCGGTTTAAGCAGATTACCGCTAATATATTTATCTAATTAAATATTGTGTTTTATTGATCGTAAATTACCTCATTAAGCGCTGCCTGACGAGTGTGAGAGAAGGACGTGAGGTGTGCTTCGATATTAATTTATTACGATCATTATGCGACACGAGAAACTAAAAATACACGCATGTCTTCATTAGCATTCAGCATCCAGTCTTTTAATTGAGTTTCTGGCTGGCTGGGGAGACGACAAAGAAAAAACGTGTGTTTATTGTGCGCTGAACAAATGATGGGGCAATAAATTTGATAATTGTCTATCGATAATAGTTGAACAATATGTGTGTGATTTGAAAACATGTGTTTGCGTTGATGTTGAACGCGTTTTATCGCTCGCTGATGACTTCCGATGGCGGTTCAAAGTCGTAAATCTCTTCACACTGTTATAAATTGTGCGCAAATCGACCGGCAATTAATTTTTTCGATAAGCAATCCGGACAGACGAAGAGAAATGATAAGGAAAGCGAGCCAATGTGATGGGTAGTCAAGGTTAGATGAGGTTAAATGTTGTGATAGGAATGATGTATTGATTTGAGGCAATTAAATTTATAATTTTGTTAAGAGCTAACAATAAATGGATTAGGCGATTTTGGTGATGTTAGGTTAGGTCAGATTATGATGAACTTAAGCACTTAAAAGGAAGTGTTTTGTTTTATTAGATTAAATTAATGTTAGTGGTATATTTATTGGTTTGACATGATTATCAATATTTAGGGCTAATCAAACATGGACTGATTATAATTTCGTTTCGGAGATAAAATGGGGAAAGTGAAGAAGTGATTTTTTTCAAAGATTCTTTTTTATTACTATTTGCAAACTGAATATATTGTCGTTTTTTGACATGTTTCTCAAAAAAACTAGCTGAGATGACAAAGTTTAAAGGATTAGTCAACTTTGAGGGTAGTTTTCCCCTATTTTCAAGCGATAAAAATAATATGGGATAGAGTAGTGTAAAGAGCAACTCTTCCTCTATTAAATTAAATAGAGTTCATTTAAATATAGTGAATAGAACAAAAGTTGCAGGGTGGTTTTAACGATAGCTTTCGAAAATGTAGAAATTTTGTTGTTTTAAGTTTGACAGTGATTTTCGAATACTTCTTTGTGATAAACACAATATCAGTTATTATAATGGAAAGAGCAACTCTTTTTTATTAATTTATGTTGATTGTGTGTAAATATACAAGGTAGAATAAGAGTTATTGGGAGTTTTTGTCGATAGTTTACAAGAATTATGAAAATTTTCTTGGGTCATGTTTGACAGTGATTTCAGAATATTTCCTAGATGACAAAAACTGGATTTGATTAGCTATTATAAAGAGCAACTTTTCTAGTCTTAGAAAAAGTAGATTTCGTTAAAATACCTTAAAAAGAACCAGAGTTACAGTAATTTGTTTCCTAAAATGATTCTTGAATATTTGTAAACGAAATTGCGACAACTTAGATCGTTTTTTCGCCAAGTTTTCAACTTTATCTTGTTTGAACTTAACAACTTAATAGAATTAAATTAACTATCATGAAGAAGATGTATTCTTCTTTTACCTAAAGTTGACTTCATTAAACTATCACAAATAGAACCAGCGTATTTTTAATTTGCAAACGAAATCATCTCAACGAAATAGTTTCAACTTTCAGCGCAATTATCGTAGATTTCCGAATGAATAAATATCGAATGGGCTATGAAATGACAATGAACAACTTTTTGTCTTCCAATTAAAATTATTTCTAGAAAAATACTTAAAGCAGAATAGCATATACAGAGTGTTTTTCAATAATAGTTACGTTTTGAACAAGTGTCTAATGAAACTATGGAATGTTTGATGGGAATTTTCTTGTATTTAATGAACAATAAAAAATAAATTGACAATGCCATCGAAAAGGATAACTTATCTTCTTTCTCTTTCTACAAAATTTATCAAAATACACCAAGTAAAAGCCGATTTACACTCTTTTTCTGTTAAAAAAAGCCATATCTCCTGAAATTCTACTATTTTTAAGCTGTTTATGAAGGAATAATTTTATTTTATAAAGAATAATCATTAACAAACATGACAACTGGCGTAATTATAGGCAAGTCAATATACGTGTCAGATTTTAGAGTTGCTTTTTGCAAGGCTATTCTCTATAAGATGAGAAAAATACTAAGTTCCCAAACTTAGACGGCTATTGCTCTTCACATTTCCTCTGCCTTCGGGCGACGACCGAAAAAATACAGTCTAGGGTGATAACCGCATTATATAATGTTTACATTGTGGATCCAATATGCCATAAAGCAAAACACCCTCGAAAACGCAACGCAATATGTCACAGCATGGCAAGGTTGCGATAAACAACCGAAACGCGCCGCCGGCTAAACAAAAATGCAATATTAGACTTCCCTGCAAACATACGAAACCCTATACCTCCCTCCTTACACCTCCTCATTCCTCGTCACACCCGCAAACATACACTCACGCCCGCCTCATCCTCCTACAAACACCTCTCCTAAAACCCAGCAGGAATAAAGTCAACACCTCTCGCTGAAACTCTAAACCGCCTTCGATCAGCCTTCCACCCCCGCCGCCGCCATGTTTCCGTATTTCTTATTTTATACCTCCCAAAACAATACTGTTTGTGCCCCAGCGTTTACCGCGCTGGGAGGCGGTTGGAAGGCGGTGAAATCGAAGCCAACAAATTGAATGCCATCAGGCGTACGAGCAACCCGGGACCGATTTCGGACAACGCCGCCACAAAAACCAAACCTATTGACAATCATATACGTCTACACGTAATCTAGGCAACCAAACATACACAACAATACAACGTTCATGTATATAGGATGTATGGTTAAGGGTGTGAGAGGAAGAGAGGTGGATGGAAAGTTGCCTATTCGATCGGAGGACAATTATTTTCAATCGCGAGATTGGCAAGTCGAGCCGAACGAACGCCATCGCGTCATCGGGAGTTATATCCGGTTTTCCCATCGCGACAACTGCGGAAACTACACCCGAGAGTCGACTTTAAAATAAATCCAAAGGACCCTTTTTCCGCGACCACCGTGCGTAAAACGAAAAACTTTCGATTCAATTCGATTCGGAGGTTTTGCCTTATTTTATTATCACTTAATATATTTCTTTATTATTTTTTGTTTTAACTTCAAGTATATTACAGTTTCCGCTAGTTCATTTTGTTTGTTTTTATATTTTTGAATGATTTTTAAACTTTAAAAGACTTTTTAAGGATTCTAGTTGATTTTTTGAAGTTATAACTTCGTATGGGAGTCTAAACCGCTTCGATGCTTAACGCGTAACGGCGTACAGTGGCCAAAAATGACCTTCTTGGGCCGCAACACATTCGCTAAGAGATCGTAGCTAGGAGATCTTCTGCTCAAGATTTTTCATTCTAAAAATGAAGCTATGAAGATGAAACAAACAACAAAATGCCTTCAAAGTCCTCTACTTTTTCGTGGTATCCAACTTATTTCAATGCATGAAATATATAACAAGGCAAAATCGATAGTTGCACAAAACCGATTAGAAATATATAACTACCATGTTAAAGTATATAAAATGGGTAATAAATTGATATATGTCAAATATTCTTCGATTGATGTATAAGGGTGAAAAAACCCATTTGAAAGTTCCGATTCAAATTTTCATAAAACCTCTCATTTTAAAAGTACTAAAAAGGAGTTTTATCGCAAAGTGATTGAAATAAGCTTAATACCATGAGAATGTAGAAGAATTGGGGATCATTTTGATGTTTGTGTCATCTTCATAGCTTCATATTTCGTATAATCTTGAGTAAAAGAACTCCCCGAAAGTTGCAAAAAGAACGAAAAATGCGGCGCCCCGAAGGATTTTTCATTTTTTCACAATGTAGATCAATTAAATTAGTTTATGTTATCACGTCTAATAAAACTCTCAAGTCTCTCACCTTTATTAGGTTATTAAAGTTTTCTTTGGGGGCCCTTAAAGTTTGTTTTAAATGTTAGTTTGTTAAGTTAAGAATGTCAATTTTAATTATTTTTATAAAACAGATATAAAACAGTTGCGTCAGAGACGCTCTCGGTGTTGGTAAAACAATTGGAAATTAATTAGGCACAAGTTACTTTACACACGTGTGTGTATAAGTATGTATTGGTGTATTTTAGCTGATTGCGTGTGAAACATTTCGAACACGCTCAGTCGAAGGAAACTTGTTTGCTGTTTGCTGTGAGCGCAAGAAATTTACATTTTCTTAATTCACAATTATCACGTTCATTACTTAATTAACAAGTCTGTAATTAATTAAGGATTATTTTCTTGGGGTAAGGCGTTTTATTACTGTTTACTCAATCTAATCTCAGTCAGAATTTATGCGCTACATTTTTTTTGCCGTAAATGTTATAGTATATTGTATCACGAGCATGAAATGCTACAATCATGTGAGGAAAAACATTTTCTACGTATATTATATGTAAAAATAATAATGATTAGATGGCGGCGGCTTGCCGCGTTGTGGAGCTCGGTACTCATTAGATCACCGCCGTAAAGCAACGTTGGACGTAGCTACGCGTTGGATGGATGACCACTTGGTTTCCCCTAACTCAACAAGCGGCTGCGGCGCCGTCCGCGGTAAAAACGCGAATGAAGGTTGGGCGATTCGCTTGCAACGGTCTACCCCATATGCACAATGAACTCTTTTTGCAACGGTCAACCCCATATGCACAGAGTTCAAGTAGTACCATCAGTAACGAGACCGGATCGGGCCGGGAGAAAGTTAATAATCCCTTGCACCACTATGTGGTAGAACAAGGTTATTGAATAAATAAATATCGAGCAAAAGTGGAGTTTAGATAAGGGATAAGGGTTGTTGATTAATAATAATATAATGATTAGATTTGGTTTTCTGGTATCGGTGTGCTTCCTGTCATTTGCAGGTTATGCATGCGCATGCGCTACGAAGAATGCAATCGCAGTCGTAGAGGTGCATCGTACGCGTAATAAACTGACTAGCTATGGGACTACTATGATCCCATTATATACCTTGCTTTTCTATAACTACATCATCTACCAGTGCCGTTATAATCAGGTGTTACGATCAGAGCTGGCAGCAAGTGGAATAATAGCTGTTTACACACATTACTTTTCTTATGATTTAGAAAATGTTTGTTCCAAAGTCTTCTTAGTACGTAAATTTTAATGAAACGAGGCCATGACGACTTGTGTTGGTACATTTCATTAGTAACTAGTCGCATCCAGCTCCTAACGATTTTGTCGCACTTTTCCTGCCAATTACTGTCTGTCACTCTTACTGTTTTCTCAAAGTGTAAATCTTAATGAGGAGGCTATGATGACTAAAACAAAATTACGTATAGTAATGCGTAGTATTAGAAGCTCCTATGTGAGTGCTCCAAAAATTTTAGCGCACGCTTACTGCAGAACGCTTGTTTCCATTCGTTCGTCAAAACCGCCTTTCGATTTCACAATAGGCAACCAAATAAACACAAGTGTATGATAAGCAATATAAATGTATCAACAATCATGAAAAAATGCAATATTTCGCTGGTGATAATTTACACAAGTTTGTACCACGTTCGAATGTCGACACATTTTTGGTCTCGCTGAGTTTATCTCATTTCTTCTGGGAAGCAGAGGGCCCAAACGCACACACACACACACATACATATTCACATATACACGTTTGCGCGCGCGCGTAATCTGATATGTGCGTCGCATTTGTGCGCCTGCGCGCCTGTTGCAAGCCTGTTAAGGTTAAAATTAATGTTTATGTCCCCCGTGCATCGTCCATCTTGCGCGCCTAGGATCGCGTCGCTCTTTATCAAGATGTTCACTTGTTTAATGTTCCAACACCGAAAATAACTGGCGATGAACAAAACGCACACGTATCCTAAACTACAAACACATACAAACAGCCCTAAAGACACGCTTTATAAAAACCCAAAAAAGCAAGGCAGGGATAAGAAAAATGAAAGAGAGATAGAGAGAGAGAACAACAGAGAGATAATAAGAAAGAGGGAGATGAAAGAAAGGAGGAAATGTTTAGATAGAGAGAGAGAGTAAGAGATCAAGACAGAAAGAAGAAAAAAGCGAAAAAATGAGAGGTCTATAAAGAGGAAGAGAATGGCATAGGAAGGCAAAAAAGAGAGCAAAAGCCATAAAGAAAGAAAGAGAGAGAGAGATGGAGAGACAGAGAGAGAGAGGGGGATGGAGAGAGAGTAAGAGTAGAAGATAGAGAAAGAGCAAAATAGAAAAAGAAAGATGACCCAACCCAAAAAATAGTAAATGAATGGATTTGAGTTATTTATCGTCATGTAATTGTGTCATATATAAATGTCAGCTAAATCGTTTAATTAAAAGCAATAAAACCCGACGAAGATCTCCTCGCCCCCAGAACGCACTCTCCCTGCTGCTCTCTGCTCTGGGAGCATTTCTTCGTTTGTCGTCGTCGGTTTGTGGTAATCACAATCGACCCATCGAAAATTTGTATTTGCTTTGGCTTTTTGGTTTCTGACGCTTTTTTTTTCTTTTTAATTAAACGCCGTCGGTTAACCATTGACTGACCATCGGTTGACATTCCACTCGAATCCACTCGATTCCATTCCATTCCATGCCATGGCGATGACGTATCGATATAGAACTCAATTGGTAAGCAATACTAAACCTAAACTCAAGGCAATCAAATTAAAATTGTCATCCATTTTGGTATTGTCGATGTTATTAGCGCATATTTTAGGGCTTTGATTGATTACCCTTCGATATTTACCTCTTTTCTTCCGTTCTCTCTTCTTCACACCTTTGTACATCAGTTCTCTCCTTCTCCCCGTTGATTTTCTCACCTCTTCTTTTCAATTGTAGAGTTTGTCAAACCATCTGGTTTAAATTTTCTAGGTTTTAAGGGTAGAAATCGATCCCTTTTGAAAGGGTGAACGTTCAATGAACATTGCCATGGTTAAAATGGATGAAAAAAAGATGTAAACCGATCTGGTCACAGTGTTGCGAGGAGTCCAACTTCTCTTCCAGCAGTTCCAGGTAAGTGGGACCAAATTAATTGGTCAAATTAGTCGTTAAACACCACGAAACCATTTAAGCATTAACGGCTTTCGTGTGTGGAACGTTATGTAAACTAGCGTGTCTTTTTTAACTTTTCGAATAATGAGAACTAATTAAAGACCTTTTCATTTTTTAAAAGTATTTTAAAACATGTTAAGTTTTTGCCTTTTCTGATATTTTTAGAGCTAAAACACGTTTTTGTTAGGTGATGTCAAAGTTAGTAGTGATTATATAAATTGATATATCTCAAAAACTAATTGATTAAACTTAATCAAATTTTAAACATGAATAGTTCATTAATGTACACATTGAATGTCAAAAAATTAAAGTCTCTATCAGTAACTGTTCTCAAATAATTTAATCCCCAAGCAGGAAAAGTGTGCTTCGTAAAGACTTTGTTAGATTGAAGTAAAATTCAATCATTTCGTAAATCAACTATTTTGGTAAAAATGAAGGAAAGGGTTGGAGATCGGCAAAATCCAATAATTTCCTAAAAAAGTGCGTATTATTATTTCACTATAAACAAAGTTTCATAAAATTTACTTCATTATTAACGGAGATATTTATGATTTAAACAAAAATGTAAGAAATTTTGCGTTTTTCAAAATTTTATTTTAAAGCGTAATAAATTTAAAACTATTCGAAATTTTTAGGTGAATTTTAAAATATATATATTATAAACATTGGAGATTCGTGTGGAATTAGTTTGATGTATGTTCCTTTCGTTATTGTTTAATTACAGACATTTAAATATAATAAATTTTTTTATTTAAGGTTCAGTTATTTTGGTAAAAATGAAGGAGACCGGCAAAATCCCATCATTTCCTAAAAAAGTGCGTAATATTGTTTCACTATAAACAAAGTTTAATAAAGTTTACTTCATTATTAACGGAGATACTTATGATTTAAACAAAAAGTAAGAAATTTTGCGTTTTTCACAATTTTATTTAATAACGTAATCCATTTAAAACTATTCGAAATTGTTGGGTTAATTTTGAAATATACATATCATAAACATTGAAGATTCGTGTGGAATTAGTTTAATGTATCTTCCTTTCGTTATTGTTTAATTACAGACATTTATATATAATAAATTGTATTATTTAAAGTTTAGATATTTTGGTAAAAATGAAGGAAAGGGTTGAAGACCGACAAAATCCCATCATTTCCTAAAAAAGTACGTTTTATTATTACACTATAAACAACATTTCATTAAATTTGCTTCATTGTTAACGGAGATATTTATGATGTAAACAAAAAAGTAAGAGATTTTGCGTTTTTCAAAATTTTCTTTAAAGCGTAATAACTTTAAGACTATTCGAAATTTTTGGGTGAATTTTGACATATACATAGTATAAACATTGGAGATTCATGTGGAATTAGTTTAATATATCTCCACTTCGTTATTGTTTAATTACAAACATTTAAATGTAATAAATTGTATTTTGTAAAGTTTAGTTTTGTCAAAATGTATTTTCTTAGTTAAAAATTGAGGAACAAATTGCAAATCAATGAAAAATAGTGTACTCTACGAAAGTAGATATTCTAATTAATATGTAAACAAAATTTCATTGAATTTAAACTAGTATTTACCCAGATATCAGCATAAATATCAGAAATTTCTTTTCAGCAGTTTACGAAAAAATTTAAAGTATCAAAATTACCTTTTTTTCAACATTTACTTAAAAATAAGTTATTTTAATTCCCCTACTAGGTGACCTTCACATTATTCCTTATCATCCTTCATATTTAATCTACCAAAACCACAGAGAAAGAAATGAAACCCACAAAAAAAGAATAAAAATAAAAAACGTAAAAACTCCGAAATTGAAATATGTAAAACCAAAATGGCTGCCATGTACGAGTATGTAGCCTGAAAAAAATCGTCGTGATGTGAACGATATTCATGCATATATTCCCAGTTTGCAGTTTGAAATCCACAAAAAAAAAAACAGAAGAATGTACGCAGGCAATCGTATGCTATAACCGAAAACGGTCATAAATCTGCGAATAAATATGTCGAGCAGGCGATTTGTTATTCAAAGTTCCGATCGTTTTATTCTTATATTGGAGTCAATTTCGCATGACGGATGGTAAATAGCCGAGGAAATGGGAAAAGGTTTGCAGTTTTTTCGCGCTAGTATGTGGCAAACGGCAAAAATGTCGTCCTCCCCCGGATGACTGCGATGAAAATCGGCGTTTTCGGCAGTCATCCGGCGGACGTTGAAGATGTAGGGTGGATGATGCTGTGAGGCCGGGGCAAAGGCAGGACCAGAGACGATTTGTCGCCTGTCATCCGATCTCGTAATACTTTAAAATATTACATAACTATGCAGCGTTACTTTGTGAGATATGAAGCATGGGAATTGGGAACAACGGTATGTGAATAGCTGAGAGATGACTTATCGACGACGACACGAGACGCTGCTATTGTCATGTAATGTCATGCGTTCGATTGGAATTTGATCGAAATCGGGAATTGTTCAAATTGCTTTGAGTTTCATATGTTTTACTTTTAAGTTATTAATTTAATAATATGCATTTTAAAGACGTGAAAATTCTTGATTGATACTGTTTAAATCGAAATATCTGAGTAATTAGTGATGCGAATATAGTAAAATTTTGTTTATAGACTAATTATTATATGTACTTTTTTATAAATGGATTAGATTTTCTTTATTTTGTTTTCATAATTTTTTTACTGATATAATTGATTTTAATATTCTAATAATAGTATTTTATATCTTTACTTGTCTGTAATTAAACAATAACCAGGAGGAGATTCATGAAACAAAAGGCATCTTAATTTCAAATATTAATAATTTATATATTCAAAATTTTACGTACAAATTTCAAATAGTTTTGAAGTTATTCGTCTTTTAAATATATTTTAGGAAAAACGAAATTTCTTGTTCTTATTTGTTTAAATCATAATATCTCGTTAAGTAAGTACGCGAATTTAATAAAATGTTGTTTATAGTTTAATTATTATATGCACTTTTATAGAAAGTATTGAGAATTTATTTATTTTATTGGCTTCGTACTCGTTTCGTCAATTTTTTACTAAAATAATTGGTTGCAATGTTCTAATAATTGTATATTTCATTTTTAATTGTCTGTAACAAAGCAATAACAAAACGGCAATACATAAAACTTGATTTATATTAATTCCCAATGTTTCAATTTTGTACATTCCAAATTTCACACCCAAATGTCTAATAGTTTTGAAGTTACAGCGTTTTAAAGAAATAATTGAATCTTACGAAATTGTTTGCTCTCTTTTGTTCAAATCATAATTTCTCGTTAATTAATGAACGCTGCTATTGTCATGTAATGTCAAGCGTTCGATTGGAAATTGATCGAAATCGGGAATTGTTCAAATTGCTTCGTGTTTCATTTGTTTTACTTTTAAGTTATTAATTTTATAATAGGCATTTTAAAGACGTGAAAGTTCTTGATTGATATTGTTTAAATCGAACTATCTGAGTAATTAGTGATGGGAATTTAGTAATATTTTGTTTATAGACTAATTATGATATGTATTTCTTTATAAATTGATTAGATTTTCTTTATTTTATAGGTTTACTAGTGTTTTCATCATTTCTTTTACTGATATAATTGATTTTAATATTCTAATAAAAGTGTTTTATATCTTTACTTGTCTGTAATTAAACAATAACCAGGAGGAGATTCATGAAACTAAAGTCATCTTAATTTCAAATATTAATAATTTATATATTCAACATTTTACGTGCAAATTTCAAATAGTTTTCAAGTTATTCGTCTTTAAAATATATTTTAGGAAAAGCGATATTTCTTGTTTTTCATTGTTTAAATCATAATATCTCGTTAAGTAAGTACGCGAATTAAATAAAATTTTGTTTATAGATTAATTATTATACGTACTTTTATAGAAAATAATGAGATTTTATTTATTTTATAGGCTTCGTACTCGTTTCGTCAAGTTTTTACTAAATTAATTGATTGCAATGTGCTAATAATTGTCTATTTCATTTTTAATTGTCTATAACTAAGCAATAACAGCCCAATAATATATAAAGCTAGATTTATATTAATTCTCAATGTTTCAATTTTATATATTCCAAATTTCATACCCAAATGTCTAATAGTTTTGAAGATACAGCGTTTTAAAGAAATAATTGAATAAAACGAAATTTTTTGCTCTCTTTTGTTTAAGTCATAGTTTCTCGGAATCAAATAAAATTTCGATGAAAGGTTAATTGAAACATGTACTTTTATAGATAGTTATAGGTTTTTATTTCTTATAAAAGGATCTTTCATTTTTTGTCGAATGTTTCCAACGTTGTAGCTTGGAATTATAATTGTCTATAATTAAATAATAACGAATGAATTTCAACTCTTGTATCATAATGTATTATGTTTCCACATTGTTATACAACTATCATAATCGTTTATACTTTTATTTTTCATACATTTTTCGTACCAAGTTTCTTTTTACTTCTTTTGTGCGTTTTTATTTACATTTCCGTGGTTTTTAGACGGTTAAATATGTTTTGTGATAAAAACATGAAAGATATTAAGTAGACGCATAATTAATCTTGCGGAGGAAAGATTTTATTAGCGCAAAACACGGCAATTGTGCAGCGTTAGAGAATTAATTAGCTGAGCATGGAATAAAACCATCCATGTGCGCGGGGCTCTTGGCAAATGGTGACAAACGAAAAATGTAACATTTTCCGCGCAATTAAGTAAATATGCGCGATGGCGTGCAGTTTGGCAAACGCGGCGGGCGCGGGAGGGGTGGCTGGTTGTTTGCGAGGGAGAGGCGGTTGGTGTGGAGGCGGCTAGTAAGCTCGTGCTCGTGCACACGATAGGGGATGATGTGATGTAGCTCTGTAACCGAGGCAACAGGGATTAGGTTACCCAGGCGACGAGTTTGTAATCGATATGCCACCACCACCATCACCACCGTCGTCACTGCCACCACCAGCAGCAGCGGCGTTATGCCTCTGTCTCCGTCTCTGCCGCCTCCCGTCAGCAAAATGGGCGCGTTTTGAACGCTCAACCACACTCGCAAACCATACGAACGTGTGTTTCCCTCCCAACGCTTGTGATTCGCTTAAATGCACACGTTTAATTCACGTTTAATTAACTTCATATTACAGTGAAATTATAAATGGAGCCTGTATTATGACGTGCATTTGTCTGGATTTATGAGACGTGAACGAATTGTGACTGATTTGGCATGTGCCATCAGTTTTTTGTTGGATTATGTTGGATTTTCTTGAGTTTTATTGGAATTTCTTGGATTTTCCTGAGTTTTATTGAAATGTGTGGAAGTTTGTTGAATTTTGAAGGTAAATCATGCAATTTTTGACAGGTTAATCTCAAGACTAACCTAAAAATCATGAAATCATGATTTGGAGATGAAGATAAGACTTTCGTTTGAAAATCTAGTGAAATTTTGGTTTCAGAAACGCCTACTAAATGTGAGTCAGATGTTTTTGCAAATTTTCATTTGGAGTTTGGCTGGTCGTTTACAAGCTATTTGAAATTCGATAGTTTTGGGTTGGTTGTTGGTGGATTATTAAGTTGACAGGTGACATTGAGCCACACGCATGCTTGTAAAAGAGCGTGAAATTTTCTTGGCTGCAATTTTAAGGGGAGGTTCTTTTAAATTAGGCAATTTCATGCATAACGAAGCATTTCAAAATACGAAACTTAATATGCACCAGGAAAATTCCACTAATCGTGCCTTACAAATCATAAATTTTAAATAATCCGGACAAAATTCTATGAAAACAAATATTCCCCAAACAAAAGTGTGAAATTATTTTTTTGGTTTTTGTTCTTTAAAACGTTAGATCTGCATAACAAATGCTTCAAATCAAATGAAATTTTGTTTATCGATTGATTAAAATATCTACTTTTATAGGAAATGATTACATTTTATTTAAATTAAAGAGATCCAACGATTTTTGTCGATTTTATAACAAAAATATGTCGTGAAATGTTTCGCTGAATGTGTTCACTGTCAGCAGTGTTTTCATTATTCAATTGTTTATAATCACATAATGAGTACCATGAGACATGTAAAAATACATTCATATTAATTGTTATTACCTGTAACTTACATATTTCAAAAAGTATGGACAATTTTTGAATACTTTTGAAGTTATTTCATTTCATTTTAAAAACTATGAAAAGCAATTTTCTTGTTTTGTGTTCTTTAAAACGTCATATCTGCATAACTAATAATCCAAATCCAATGAAATTTTGTTTATAGGTTAATTAGTATCTATATACTTTTGCGGTAAATAAATGGATTTTATTTATTTTAAAGATATTCAGCCATTTTCGTAATATTTGTAATTAAAAACTATGTTTTCATGAAATATTTCTTATTTTGTGTTAACAAGAACGCGATATCTGAATAACTGATATTCCAAATCAAATGAAATGTTGTTTTTAAGTTAATTAAGATACGTATTATTGTGGAATGTTATTGGTTTTTAAATATTTCAAAAGACTCCTAACTTCTCCATTGATTTTCATCATTTCGAATCGTCTGCTGGCTTTATTCCATCGAATAAACTTGACAAGACAAAATTTGTTAAAACTATGACTAAACCGAAAATGAATTATTAAAAACTATGAATCCTAATTAAAATACTTATGTTACTCAATATATACATGAAATACATAATCATATTCTAAGAATTGTGCTCCTAAATAAGCTTAAAACACGTGAAATCTATACTTTTTGAGGAAAGACATGATAAAAACCTGACAAAATTGCTTAAATTACTTTCGGTCGTCCTTCAAGGGCATCTCGAGACATCCACTTCACACTTCCAAAGACCCTACCACTTCACAAATAGACACACACGTGTTCTTTATCAAATACTATAAAAATTAGTCGTTTTTCGAGGGAAAAATGAGGACATGTGGACGTATTTATCGCCCACCAACGTGTGCCAAAACGACCGCCACTTAACACGCTGATAAATCTCTTCGATGATTTTTTTAAGTTTCCCATGTTTTAAAACCTAAGCATAGAAACAGAAAACTCCGAAAGAACAGTGTAGAGGCAATGTACAAGCTTTTCAAGCAACTAAGTAAAACGAAACTAATTTTAAGCACATTAAAAACACATGCGATGCTTTGCTATAAATAACACGCATTATGCATACAAATTAATGTATTGCATAATGATGCTAATAGCATTGGTTACTGATTACAATATTAGCATGTTTGATAGGGCGATAATTGAATAATGAGCTGCTAATTTTCGCGCTGCTGTCAGTAATAAAATGTGTTTTAATTACGCTCTGACCTCTCTCGGCCCTCAATGAAAGCTGTCTATGATTATAATATGGATGGCAAAACACCATCAAACGGCGTAATTACCGAGAATATTAACAATTACTTGTCAATTATATTATGCCTCGTATCAAGGTTATGAGTACGTTTGGAAATTATTTGAATTATTGCAAACGCAGGTGAATGGTACATTTTTGTTGATAAACAGTAATTTGGAGAATTTAGCATAAATTTCATTTGAAAATTATAAATTAATTAAAGTACTTAAATGACTATCAACTATTTCATCGTCGTAGAAAATGATGATGGTTTGCTTATTAAAATTGGAGAAAACATCATTTTATACATATTTATAAATGCAAATTAGCAAAATCTGGTATTTGTCCTGAAAATAGAGGTTATAATTTACTGTTGTACCAAATTTTGTAACCTTTGCGCCTTTAATTACGAAGTTGTATACGTTGAAAGTACAGAAAACATAACACTTTAGTTTTCTGAATTTCTGTTCTAATTATATTTATTGCTATAACTAGAAAACTATTTGAAATTTTGAGGTGAAATTTTAAATATATCAAGTATAAACATTATAAATTAATATGAGGGCAGTGAAATTTATGTTACTATTGCCACTGTTTATTTACAGGAAATTATATATTATACTAAATGCACAAAAATAATTTTTCAGGGAATCTTTCACGGAAAAAATGATGGAAACTATAAGATCTCTGTAAAATACGTACATACCAATAATTTATTATAAAAGTACGTATTCGAATTAACATATAAACAAAATTTCATTTGTTTTGGATTATTAGTTATTACTCAAAAATGTCCAAACAAAACCAGTTTGAATTCCAAATCTTGTCAAACTAAAACCTGATAAGATCAATAACGAATAAATGTGTTCAAAAAAAGCTAATTATTCGAACATTGTTAACACTTTCGTCAATCTAATAACATAAGCACCTATTTGCCAAAAAAGATGTAATATAATCATCCCTATTCAAAAAACGCCCTTTCACAATCCAAAAACTAAATTAAGCAATTTTTGTCGCTTGTTATCATCCTCCTGCCTTCCTCCCCCCAAAACGGCGTAGATATCACGCCGGTATAACCTTATTCCGGAGCTAACGCCACGCTCATCGAGTGAGGTTATGCGTCGGATGATGTAAACGCTCCCGAGAGAGATGTCACGCAAACCACGCGCCTGACAAGTTTATAAATCGTCCACGCTAACCGCACACGAGCAAGCTGCAGCGAGAAAAGGGGGCGAGCATAAAACTAACACCAAAACCACCCTCGAACAGAACAGAGTGTTCCCTCTCGCTGAAAACGAAATTCTGGAAATTGAGAGTGTAACTGAAACCGACACATATAGACACATACACACATACACACATGCAAGCATACACACATGCACACATACACACCTACACACATACACACATACACACCTACACACATACACATATACACACATACACACATACACACATACACACATACACACATACACACATACACACATACACACA
>JAODAC010000825.1:0-39077 GCA_027575185.1 Mimaenictus wilsoni | reverse complement strand
GATACACCTGATATATTCATCTCCCATCCACACCTTCCATCCCCTCTCTTCCGATCCACACCGTGCTCTAGCTATCACAGTCACCTTCAGCTCTCCATCGCCAATATATCTGGGTCTCATCCCGATTGGTACAGTGGGTTATATGTCCTTCCTTCGATACAATTCTATTAGTATATATTTGTTATATATTATATTTATCTGATGGCTTATTTGTTATGATACAACAACCATATGCTTTCCAAGCTTTTATGACCCATTGCAGAACTTTTATGTGACAATCAAGTGGTTTTTGCTAATACAATTTCACAATCCAATAAATATATACCAATAATAAATAGACCAATAATGCAAAAAATGCAATTAAAAATGTATGAATAAAAAAGAAAAAGAAAAGGACGCGAGTGAGGTTTGATCTGCCCAAACAACCACCGTAACCGGATGTGACCGTAATCGTAACCAAACGTTTAACAATTATTTTCTCGGAAACTATCAGGCATTGCTTCCTAGGATTTGCACCCTAATTTTTTTCAAAAATCTAGTACCCGACACTATTTTTAGTTTTGCGGAACTCATTTGACAGAGCGTGGACTCTCCTGGTAAGATTTTATAGTCTATCGACCTTACAGTCCAGTCCTTTCAACTTGCGCGCCGCGCGACATCAAACGTCCAAGCAGTGACATTACCGACTAAACCAGAGGTTTCCAACTTGGAAGGCGCGAGATTTTACTGGTGGGGGACTTCCCCCCATTTTCCTTGCTAGGCGTATATTCGCTCTTAGGTATTAATAAATTTTTGTAGGACATATTACATAGTTCAACCTTCTTTCTTACACACTAGAATAATGAAGCGTCAAATTTACTATCGAAAGAATCTCTGCAAAGCATTCATTTGAAAACAACAGTCATGTTGCACGTCCTAATTAAATTCTTCGAAATAAGCTTTAAAGGTGCTATTAAAAAGTAAACTTACCCTTTAGAAACTGTTCTTGCTGCTTCACCATTTTTATTAGAATTTCGTTGAGCTTCCTTAAATTTGTTATAACTTCTAATTTTTACATGAACCAATGTTAAAGGCAAATCATCCTCTGAAGAAAATCCATCATCATCGTTCTCCTTTTTTATTAAAATCTGTTGCGGAATTATTTTGCAATTATCATTAGATTGCCCACTGCCTTCATCTGCTACTTCGGTCTTAATACACGTTTCGTCAAAATGTGCATGAACTTCATCATGTGACTTCCTACTTAACGATATTTCAAGATTTAATGATTTTATATCATTTTCCACCGACCGATCATAAGTGCTTGAAGGTGTTAACGACTCGGGACATTTGGACGGAGGATCATCGTTGAAACTAATATTTTCAGCAAATATTTCTATCTGCTCCTTGTAAAAATGTTCATTCTCTCCTCCTAGTTCATCCTCTTCTTCATTCACTATAAATCCGAGGAAACATTTTAATTGCTACAGTAGATATCTATTACATAAAAAGTGAAGTACCTTGTGGTGAAAGCGGTTTTGATGTTTCTGCTGCTTGTCTTTGCAATGCATTATTGATTCTTATTACTTGGTTTTTGAAGGAATATGCAATCTCTAAGGTCTCACAACAAGTGATGCACATTTGAGGAGGTAGTGTGTCACTCGGTGAGAACTAAAGCAATTTCAATTAAAAACCAAATATATTTGTTATTGCTGTAAAATATTTACTTCCACAGCTGATATTGCCATGATCATGTCAGATATTGATGGTGATTTGCCTTGGTTGAATATCGATATCATTTCTTGCTCCTTAGCCATACACGTTCGACAAATATTCGACATTTTATCTAAATTTATTGTTCACAAACTAAATTCAAAAGTCTTAAGTATATCCGCTTCACGACAAAGATGATCTGTGAGCGATTTCTCAGATTTTGTGGTTATGGGCATTGAGTGCCTAGAGCAGTGTACATAGATTAAATCATTAGAAAGATGTCCAATCCAATTTTAAAAAGTGGTGATGATTTGAGAGTGAACTGCGAGGGCGCACGCTTCCTTACGAGTTATATTACTATTCATATTTATTGTTGGTTGCCTATCATGGTATCTGTATCAGTATAATGAAATGGTTATATGCTTATTATATTTTTACACAAAATTGGTGTTTTGAATGCAACACTCAAGTATTTATATTAAACCAATTCATTCTTTTTTTTTAAATAAGATTTTATACATTTATTTTATAGTCTGTCGACCTTTGTAAGTCTTTCCGACATGTTACGTATGATATGTCTTTTTACATTTTGTTGTTATTGTTATATGTTGTTTGCTGAGACTTTGTAGATTCTGTGTAGTTGAGTGTGCATGTTGCGTATGTGTGTTGTGTGTAGTAGTTGAGTTGATGTGTTGAGTAGAGTAAAGTTGAGTGCGTAGAGTAGAGGGTGTGAAATTGCATGTGTGGGTGAAATGGGTTTTTTGTGTGTTAATAATAATTCCTACAAGATGCCCAGCTCGAGTAATCGGATCTCGTTGGCCGGCGTGTAATGCCGAGGTGCTACCCAGGCGGGTCATTAATTTTAAAATATTTTACATATTTAAAAAACGTGTAAAATAACTGTAACAGGCCGAACCATAGGCTGTATGATTTCGCCGGTAATATCGCTTTGCAGTGTTTGCACTTCTAGGACTTTGAATCCGTTCTGGCATCGCCGGTGTGCAGGAGAATATGGCGATTTAGGTTACCACGACGATTAAAACCAGCATTGCAGTCTTGGCATCTGAAGGGCCTGTCGACTGAATGACATAGCATGTGTTGCTTTAGATACCATGCCGAGGCAAACGTTTTGCCACAAACCTCACACTTGTGGGGTTTGGGCCTTTCTTTGCCGGCATGGAGACGAATATGTTTGTTCAAGGTACCACGCTGGGCAAAGCTCGCTTTGCAAAATTGACACTTGAAGGGCTTTTCGCCTGTATGAACTCTAATATGTTCCGTCAGATTGTTGTTCGAGTAAAATGATTTACCACAAATATCACACATATAGGGTTTGGGAGTAACTCCGTCGGCATGCAGGCGAATGTGGTTACGCAGGATAAAGGCAAGCCTAAATCGTGCATTACAAATTTGGCATTGGAAAGGCCTTTCGCCTGTATGTGTTCGCATATGTTCCTTTAGTAGGCAGGGCTTCCCGTACGTTTTTCCACAATCCTCGCATTTATAGGGTTTTGGCCTGGTTTCGCCAGTATGTAAGCGAGTATGGTTTTTCAAGCTACTCATATGCTTAAAACTTGCATTGCAATCTTGACATTTGTAGGGCGTTTCGCCTGTGTGCCTTCTCATATGGCTGATTAAATTCTGGCGACAGAGAAACGTTTGTTCACAAACGTCACATTTATTACGTCGTTTGTGTTCATTAAGATGAGAAGTAAATGTGCTTTCCTGGTGAAACAGCTTCTTGCAATACGCACACTTGTAGGGTGGGTCCCTGAAAAGATTTCCCCATTTCTTAATTTATTCCTTTTGAGAAAATACACATGTTATGTTTCATATATCGTTATTCTTTTGTTTTTTTTTCAAATATATAAGGATTTTCAACAAATTACGGAAATATGGGGGGAAATGTGTACTATAATTGAAATTTTAGATCGTTGAGGGTTCGTAAATATTTAAATAATAGTGTGAAGGAATAAATATTAATTGTTCTCATCATTCCTAATTGGAACATAGAGTCGTTAGCTTTCATCCAGCCGAGTCCTCCTTATTCAGAATTCAGAAATTGGGGAATGTGAGATCTTAATTTATACCGTTACCGGGGTTTGAACCCGGGACCTTTGCGAGACAATGCTTGTGCATTGCTTGCATTTGAACATTTATTTATCATATATACAATATACATACATATATACAATATTCATTTCTTCTGCATACCTACCTATAATTAATCTTAACTACAGATTGTTTATTATCATTATCGTTAGATAACAATTTTTATATCTTACAATACATGTATTTCTTATATATAAACATTGTTATATGTTTGAGTTATTTGAAAGTGGCGCTCAAACGAAGGCACGCTCAGTTGACTTGAGTGAGGGCGCTAGGGTTTGGCGTCATTCGAGTTTGAACTCACGAGCAAGCGCAAGCGACTTAACGCACGTGTGAGCTAGCGATTTAATAAATGATTTTTCCATTGCGTATTTATATGTGTTTTACTCTGCACCAGCACATAACCACGATAATGATATAACGATGATGATAATAAACAATTAATGCTTGTGCGATACCAGTACGCCACGCACTCCACTGTGAAGGAATGCAACTGGTTTATTATTTGTAAAATAGGCACTTAATTTTTAAATAATTTTGGCTATTGCAGAAGGAGTCCAATTTTGAGAGACGTATTGAATGGATTTAGAGAGTCGATCGGTGTTGTTGAGAGGCAATTTGGGTTTGAATTGAAGCAGATCTAGGGAAGTGATGTTCTGGAATTTTCAGATATGAATAGTGGGGAGGGGACTTAAAAATACCTTACTTCAGGACATAGAGGTATCTTAAAAATGTCTGATGTATGACAAAATTATAACCGTCGGTTATTTATTGATTCATTTGGTTTTTATCAATTTGCTAACGAATAATTCAATCGCGTTTTTCTCCAAGCCATGTTTTTCAAATCGATAATCAGAAGATGTCGAAACCTACTCAACCGATAAACTGGAAGTTATTGTATAAACATTTATTTAGTATTTCTCATAGAATATTTTTAAACGAAACGCCCCTGGTTTCTGTTATGCCGTTTTTTGTGGCACTTCTCAGACGTTTCCAATACTCCAGAATTTTTAAAACTTTAAAATAAAAAAAAAAATATTTAAAATACCTCAAAAAGAGTATCTGTTTAACTAAATAAATTTCGATCAGATCCTCCAAATTATCTCCTTAAGAATACACCAAAATTATCCTTTAAGTATTATCATCATTATCACCATTAATATGAATATTTTTGTAAAACATGTCCATTCATTATCATATTCATTCAGTATCATATTGCATAACACAATTTGATTCTTCGAAATAACCTTTAAAGATATAAATAAGAAGTAAACTTACCCTTTAGACGGTTTTCTTGAAACGTTTTTATTCGAATAATGTTGAACATCTATAGAACTTCCAGTTCTTACATGAAGCCATGTTAAGGGTAAATCATCCTCCGAACAAAATTCTTCATCAGTTTTCTTTTTGCACATAAACGGATGCGAAATTATCTTGCAAGTGTCTTCAAATTGTCTGTTACTCTCGTTTGTTTCTTCGGTCTTTATACAAATTTCGTCAAAATGAGAATCGTCATCATGTGACTTCCTATTTAATGATAATTTACGATTTAATGATTTTATGTCTTTTTCGGCCGACGGATCATAAATGCCTGAAGAAATCAACAGCTCGGGGCATTTGGATGGTAGTTCAGCGTTCAAAGTAATATTTTCAGCAGATATTTCTATGTGCTCCTTGCAAACGTCTTCGCTTTCTTCTATTTCTTCTTCTTCTTCAATCACTATAAAGTCGAGAAGACTCTTTCATTGCTATAGATGATAAGAATTATACAAGAAGTAAACTACCTTGTGGTGCAAGCAATTTTGAAGTTTGTGCTTGTCCATGTAATGCATTGTTAATTCTTATTACTTGGTTTTTGAAGTAAAATGCAATTTCTAAAGTCTCGTAACAAGTGATGCACATTTGAGGAGGTAATGTGTCACCTGCTGAGAACTAAAATGCAAACAATTTCATTTAATATCTTAACCAAATATGTTATTATTATAGATTATTTACTTCAACAGCCGATATTGCCATGATCATGTCAGTTATTGATGGTGATTTGCCTTGGTTGAATATCGATATCATTTCTTGTTCCTTGGACATACACGTACGGCAAATATTCGACATTTTATATAAATTCCAAACTAAATCGAAAAGTCTTCACGACAAAGACGATTCCTTAGATTTTGGGGTTATAGGCACAGGCCAGTATATCTCAACCTTTTTTGGTTTAGGCTATATTCGTTAATAACATGAATATCAAGAAAAATGTCTAACAATAAATAGAATCATAACAGATGTGTAACACGTCTGAAAGTTTTGCCCTGAATTGTTCATTAGGGCAGAAGATAGGATAACTGACAGGAAAAATGGAAATCATTGTTTGAAATGTGTGGGGCTATCGCTTCTTAGGGAGGATAGGTTTACTACCACGCTACTATTCAATTAGCAGGAACTTTAGTTTAAATTATAACAATTTATTTCAAGTAACATTTATTTGGTTTATGATACAATTTATATTTACAAAATATTCAGCGTTTACGATGCATTTCACCTAACGCTAACGCAACCTGGATAACGGAATCGTGACGATCAAATATTCTTCTGTCTTATCCTTTTAAGCACTTATTAATAGTGTTCCATCCACTTTATAAATGGTTCTCTATTTCGCGTTACTGATGTTCTTCAGAAGAAAAAAGGGGACATGAAAAAGGAACAGCTTCTGGTAGACCACAATTTACAACCACAAAAAATGGCGTCCTGCTTAATTTATGAATAAACGGATCTTTCAGGCTGACACGTTACTGGAATCCTAATCCCAAGCAGTGGCAACTACGTGAAAACCATGATCCGGATGTATTGGATTAAATAACAGTCACTAGATTATTATAATCGTTCTAACAGATACTACTATGTTGCATAAATTAACAGACATTCACACCGGTGGAAACGCCGGTTTTGAGTACGCACTGTTAGAGCAAATACACCAATAGCCGATTACTCGCGAGTATCGTTCGCTACGCTTACGCATGTTTTAGAAAATGTTTGATTCTAAGTCTTCCTAATGCATATGTATTTCTGGCACTTCCTTCCGATAGCCGGACCTTGGGCTTTGGCTTGGCCGCATCTGTCTTTTTTACGGGGATAGGTTGCAGGCCTGATCCCCAACCATTCTCCTTAATCGGGATTCAGGAAAGTAATCTTACAATTAGTTATCAGTATGCACACCATTTCTTAATGCATAAATCTTAAGAAAATTGATTACAATGAGCAAAAACAATGCGTATAATAACACTTTAAAATGTTAGGACAAGCTGCAGGATAGACTGTGAGTCTTCTTCGAATGGAATTAATTGAGATTGCGAGAGAAAGTTCGCTGCTTAACGTTAGCTCCTGTGGTTAACTTCTTAACGTCGCCTTGCAATGTTTGCACTTCTAGGGTCTTTAAATACGATGTGGTTTCGCCGGTATGCAAGCGAATATGGCGGTTTAGGTTATCAAGACGTTTAAAACCAGCATTGCAATCTAGGCATCTGAAGGGCTTGTCATCTGTATGACATAACATGTGTTGCTTTAGATACCAGGGCGAGGTAAATGTTTTCCCACAAACATCACATTTGTGAGGTTTAGGCTTGGCTTCGCCGGTATGGAGGCGAATATGTTTGTTCAGGCTACCTCGCTGGCTAAAGCTGGCTTTGCAAAATTGACACTCGAAGGGTTTTTCGCCTGTATGACTTCTGATATGTTCCGTTAGATTACTGGGCGAGCAAAATGAATTTCCACAAATCTCACACATGTACGGTTTGGGTGCGGCCTCATCGGCATGCAAGCGCATATGATTACGCAAGCTAGCCGAATGTCTAAAGCGAACATTACACAATTGGCATTGGAAAGGCTTTTCACCTGTATGTGTTCTCATATGTTCCTTTAGAAGGCAGGGCTTCCCGTACGTTTTTCCACAATCCTCGCATTTATAGGGTTTTGGCCTGGTTTCGCCAGTATGCAAGCGAATGTGGTTTCTCAGGCTACTCGTATGCTTAAAACTAGCATGGCAATTTTGACATTTGAAGGGCGTTTCACGTGAATGCATTCTCATATGGCTAATTAAATTCTGGCGACCGGTAAACGTTCTTTCACAATCCTCACATTTATTGCGGCGTTTGTGTTCATTAACATGAGATGTAAAAGTGCTGCAGAACGTGCGCTGGTACGGTATATTACTGAAACAATAATCCACATTTCTAAATTTAGTCCACATATATCTTTATTCTTTTCTGTTGTTATCAAAGGAATAAGGTTTTTCAGTAAATCGTCGAAATGTATATGTTCAAATCGGTAACCAAAACATTTCGGAAACCACTGAACTGATAATTTTGGAGTTATTGTATTCATACTTATCTAGTCTTTGTCATAGGATTTTGTTACTAGATTTTACTTTTTGGGCATAAAAGGAACCACTATTTTATTGAAATCCGTAAAGTTTAGTTCAATCGCGCGTCAATATGAATAAATAATCATCGGTAGGCAATTTTTAGGATGTTAATCACGATCGTAATAATTAGAAAGAGAAAATGATGAATGCCTTCGACAGGATTTGTCATACTTCATGACAATAAGAATAACTGAACTTACCATATAGCAGGTTTTCTTGAAGCTTCGCCATTTTTATTCGAATTTTGTTGAATATCTTTAGATTTGTTGTAACTCTTAGTTCCTACATGAAGCGATGATAAAGGTAAATCATCCTCCGAATAAAATTCATTATCATCAGTCTGCATTTTGATAATAATCTGTTGCGGAATTATTTGGCAATTATCTTCAGATTGTTCACTATTCTCGTTTGTTTCTTCGGTCTTAATACAAATTTCGTCAAAATGGACATCAACGTTATTTTGTGCCTTCCCATTCAATGACAATTCATGATTGAACGATTTTATATCATTTTCTGTCGACGGATTAGAAGTGCCTAAAGATGTCAACGAGTTTTGTGGACATTTGCATGGGGGATCAGCGTTGAAAGTAATATTTTCAGCAGATATTTCTATCTGGTCCTTGTACACATCTTCGTTTTCTTCTATTTCATCCATTTCTTCATTTGCTATAAAGCCAAGAAATCATTTTCAGTGCTATAGACGTTAAGAATTATGCAAGAAGTAAACTACCTTGTGGTGCAAGCAATTTTGATGTTTGTGCTTGTTCATGTAATGCATCATTAATTCTTATTATTTGGTTTTTGAAGTAATATGCAATTTCTAAAGTTTCGCAGCAAGTGGTGCACATTTGAGGGGGTAATGTATCAGTTGGTGAGAACTATAATGAAAACAATTTCAATTACAACTTGATCAGATATGAATGCTATAGATTATTTACTTTTACAGCTGATATTGCCATGATCATGTCTGTTATTGATGGTGATTTTCCTTGGTTGAATATCGATATCATGTCTTTCTCCTTGGACATACATGTTCGGCAAATAGTCGACATTGTATATAAATGTTTTGTTCCCAGATTAAATTCAAAAGTCTTACTTATATTCACTTCACGACAAAGGCTATTCGTCAAATTTTGTGGTTATATGCATGACTATCTCAAACTTTTTTTTGTGGCGGCTAATTTTTTCTGAATTTGTTAAATGTTTTTATTTATTTGAAATATTTTGTATTATATATATATCCAAGTTTAGGCGGCAGACATTCACAATTTCGTGCAATGCATCTAGTTTCGAAACTACAAAGTCAAGCAATTTTAAATAATCTTTACAGGAGATGTTAGCTAGAAGTTAGTTTCAATATAAACACGGCTAAATAGTTATCGTTCTCTTCAATCGGAAAAGCCGGAATGAGCCTAGGTCTGCCTAGTTTGAAGGGAGAAACTGAAAGCTTTTCCAGGAAAGTGAAGTCATTCTAATTCTAAGCCAGGTATTAGTCATTCTAATATACAAATCGACTCTACGGAAGTTAACTTCTGTTAACTACAAATCCTTGAGAGAAAATGCCAAAGTAAAGGTAAGTAGTCTTTTAATTAAAGCATAAGACGGATATGTTGTTGTCGAACTTCAAGTGCACTCGCATTGATCAAATTATACCCTTCCGGATCCCCTTTAAAAGTTTCAAAAATTTTAATCTTTAAGACTTTCAAAACTAAATTTTCAGTGAAACGATTTATGTAACTATAGATTATCTATTTCTTCTCGTTCTAAAGGTCGTTTTAGCCCATATTCTGCGGCCTCGCTGGTTCTTCGTGTACGTGACAATATCTTATGTACCTCATATTGATTCACCACCTACCGACTGGCTTGATGTGAGGAAATATAGTCGAATTTACGAGGCCTATTTGGGATTAGTTCGAAAAGTAATGCAATGAGCAGCACTCGAAATTGAAAAGTAGAATAGTAAAGTATAGAAGTAGTAATTTGTAGAAGTATTACAGACCTGGAAGAATTACAAATCTACGAATTTTAGGAATAACAAGCCGTTGCGATTTATTCTACAAAAGAAAATCAAGCACGCACGTGCAGGAAGAAAACCCCAGTTTTTTTTTTGAAATAAAATATTTTCTCTCTGCCCTCCATGAGGATTTGCTGCTGACCAGGATACCTTTTGTTGAATCTAGAAAAATGGCGGACCCGCTTGGGAGTTAGCGTGACGGACCGGTTGAGATCGATTGGCATAAATACAGTAAAATGACGCCGAACGAAATATGTTTCACAACGAGTATATTTAAGATAACAAGAAATAGGCAAGGTTATAGAGATGTGAACATTACAACAAGGCTCACGAAGTAATAGGAGTTGGCGTCTCTTTTAGCTCGTTACTTAGAGTTGGGAACTTGTAGAGGAAATTCTTGAAGATACCCGGGCGGCTGGAAACACTTATAAACTTCCGCACTGATTTTTAAATTGTTGTGAGGAATCACACGCCTCACCAACTGCCATTATGGCAGCGGTAACCAAGTCTCCCGTTACTGGGCGACCAAAGATGCTAGAATGTTCTGGAAAGACGCTCAAGGATTTGCAACTTCAGCATCTTACTCGCCTCGGCATATGAGGTGCCTAGTCAGCAGCCGGACTTCTGCGTTGGACTAGATTGTCGAAACAATTAGCAACTGAACGCTAGAGCGGTTTCCAAACTGTTTATGACTGCGCCCCATTTTAAAGTAAAATTTCTATAAGCGCTTATATACGGCAAGTACTTGGGGAGTAAACTGGTGAATGCGATCGAATTTAGACGGCGCATATCTCTGAAACTAACAATCCTATTTTAATTTGTTATCAAATGTGTGTTTTGTTACAATTTGAGACACTCCACCGAAATTTAAAATAACCTCAAAGGGTTTAATTAAAAATAACAACAACAAAAAACACTGTGGCTCAGTGAAATGTTTATGTGTTAATCATATTTTTAAACAAGTAGGTGTCCTGAAAAGAAAAATCATGTATTTAGATTAGAGCAGTTTATTCATTTTTATATTTACATAATTAATTTAATAATACTAAATATCTAAAGTAACACCATAGTTTTAAGCAAAGTTGAACCGAAACAAGCCGAACAATAGACCGAGTGACTTCGCAGGTATCACTTAATTATGACCATGAGGGGCTGTTTTTCTAACATCGCCTTGTAATGTTTGCATGTCTAGGATTTCGGCTTCGCCGGTGTGCAAGCGAATGTGCCGATTTAGGTGACTAAGACGCTTAAAACCTGCATTGCAATCTTGGCATCTGAAGGGCCTGTCGACTGTATGACAAAGCATATGCTGCTTTAGATACCAGGCCGAAGTAAACGTTTTTCCACAAACCTCACATATGTGCGGTTTGGGCCTGGCTTCACCGGTATGGCGACTAATATGTTTGTTCAGGCTAGTACGGTGGGTAAAGCTCGCTGTGCAAAACTGACATTTGAAGGGCCTTTCGCCTGTATGAATTCTCATATGTTCCATTAGATTGCTAGGCCAGTCAAATGCATTGCCACAAACCTCACACATGTAAGGCTTGGGCTTGATTTGGTCGGCATGCAATCGGACATGCTTATTTAGGTTAGATGTATGTTTAAAACGCGCCTTACAAAATTGGCATTCGAAAGGCCTTTCGCCTGTATGCGTCCTCGTATGTTCCTTTAGACGGCAAGGCTTCCCGAACGATCTTCCACATTCCTCGCATGTATATGGATTCGGCCTGGTTTCGCCAGTATGCAAGCGGGTATGAATTTTCAGGTCTCTCATATGCTTAAAACTTAAATTGCAATGTTGACATTTGAAGGGCGTTTCGCCTGTATGCCTTCTCATATGGCTAATTAAGTCCCTGTGCCAGGTAAACGTTTTTTCACAAATCGTACATTTATTACGGCATTTATTCTCATTAAAATGAGATATGAATGTGCTCTCTCGGTGAAACAGTTTTCTGCAATCCGTGCACTTGAATGGTGCATCACTGAAAAGATTTCCACAATTATTAATTTACTCCTCCTGAGAAAATATGCAAATGTTGTTTCATATATCGTTATCAGTTTGTGTTGTTTCCGAATCATTAAGCATTTTCAATAAATCGAAAAAAAAGAGAAATAAATCTCATAGAATAGAAGAGGTATAACATTTTAATGACAATTGTCTGTAGAATAGATTGTTAAATTTGATTTTCTTAATGAAATTGTTAGAATGTGGAATTTTGAGAGAGTTTATTTTGTTTTACAATATATTGGTGAGTTTGACTGTGACGACGGATATGAAGAATTTTTATTTAGAGTTTTAGTGAGTTCATCGGAGGAATCGATGGAATATATGGGTTGGATTTGTAAGTGATAATTGTCCTTTTCGAAGGATAATGGAAAGTGATGGGTCCTGTTGGATCCTTAATGGAAGGGCCATATAGAGTGTTGAGTGATCCTTCTTAGGAGTATCTTGATAGATTGTCCTAGTGAAGGACTTAACCCTCTTTTGTTGAGGATTATGGGTGTGTGTTAGCCTCTATAAGTGTGCCAAGTAAAGGCTTTGAAGACTGATTGCCAGTGAATTTTGTAGTTTGGCGAATTTGTCACTGGTTTGTTACGGATGCACACATTGTAGGCTGTATTCGAATAACTGTTGAGTACAGGCATACCTTGAGTGTTCGGTGGTTAAACTTGTCTCTCTTCTTGGGTGGTTCGCACCCATGCGCTCATTGCGAGATCGGCCTAGCTGGTATGTGTCCACAGCCAAATGCTATATCAAGTGTAGCGTCGTTCAAAACCTACCCTCGCACCATGCATTTTTGTTTGTATATTGTTATAAGTTTGCAAGGGTTCACAACACTATACTATATATTACTTACACTATAAGCCTCTCCCAGAAACACCAAAACACTTGATACTCGGCCGAACATTGGGTGAATAGTTTCCAGAAATATAAAGATGAACCGTTCGATCTTTCTAATACTTTACCACAGGGCGCGCAGATCATTGCTTCAAGATAAGCAATAACAAAATTGTTCCGCCAAGCGAGGAGAGGTCATAAAATAACTAAGCTTGCTGTGACTAAATATTGAGGTTTCCATTAATTTTTCCGACCTTTTTAACGGCCCCCTTATTGATGGAATATAACTTCAGCGGGGCGCAAAAAAATGATTTTTCATTTTTAAAATTTTCTTAATCCTTTTCGTTGAAATAAAAATTCTAAGAAAAGATGTTATAAGTTACAACCGAAAGTTATCTTTTGTTGATTTATTCAATAACAAAATTTCAAAAACGTTTTACCGGTTTATAACCGGTAACCAAAATATCACAAAAAACCTCAACTATAGATACTTATGGGTATTTTTATAATTGTTATTTTTTGTTTTTGGGCATAATAAGAAAGATTTTTCCGATTTTCATTTTGTCAATAATAGATATTTCAGAAAACGGCAAAGACAAGTGTAGGTTTGTAGTACCTATTTTAGTTTTTTTGTTTGGTATGATTTTGCACGAAACGACACTGGTTAAAAACGGCTCTACTTTTCTGTCATTTTTAAAAAATTTGATAAAAAATTCTCGAAAGTATATGTTTTTAGCTAAATGAATCCAATAGTCTCCTTAAAATAATCACCAAAATTACGCCTTCCATGATAGATGAAATTCCCCCTGAATTGTTAATAATTTATGTAAAACAAATACACCAACCTTCATTCTTATACACATAAATTCTACCGCTTCCTGATTATTGAGCTTCGATTTTGTATTAAGCGTAAAATTTGATCTACGTGAACTTCTACGTTGCTGCCGAAAGAACCTCTGCAGTGAATTCATTTGAATACTACAGAATCATGTTGCACAACGTATTTTGATGAGTTGAAATAACCTAATTATATCATGAAAGGTAAACTTACCCTTTGGAAACTTTTCTTGTTACTTCATCTTTTTTATTCGAAATTTCTTGAATATCTTGATATTTGTTGTAACTTCCAGTTCCTGCATGTAGCAAAGTTAAAGGTAAATCATCCTCCGAAGAAAATGCATCATCATCGGTCTTATTTTTAATCATAATTTGTTGGGTAATTATGTTGCAATTATCTTCAGATTGCCCACTATTTTCATCCGCTTCTTCGGCCTTAATACATACTTCGTCAAAATGGGTATAATCGTCATCATGTAACTTTCCACTTAATGGTATTTCAAGATTTAACGATTTCATATCATTTTCGACAGGCGGATCATAAGTATGTGAGGATGTCAACGAATCGGGACATTTGAATGGTGGATTAGCTTTGAAATTAATATTTTCAGTAGATATTTCTATGTGATCCTTGTAAACATCTTCGTTTTCTCCTCCTATAAAGCCGATAAGACATTTTCATTGCTATAGAAGGTATGAATTGTAAAAGTAAAGTACCTTGTGGTGCAAGCAATTGTGATGTTTGTGCTTGTTCATGTAATGCATTATTATTTCTTATTACTTGGTTTTTGAAGTAATATGAGATCTCTAAAGTCTCGCAACAAGGGATGCACATTTGATGCGGTAATGAGTCAGTCGGTAAGAACTAAAATGAAAACAATTTCAATTAGAGACTCTAACAAATATATTTGTTATTATTCAAGATTATTTACTTCAACAGCTGATATTGCCATGATCATGTCGGTTATTGACGGTGATTTGCCTTGGTCGAAGATTGATATCATATTTTCCCCCTTGGACATACACGTTCGACATATATTCGACATTTTACGTAAACTTAACAAACCAAACGCAAAAGACACTTCACGACAAACGCGATGTAAAATTTTTGAGGTTATAGGCATAAACATAGATAACACATATGTATAGTGACACAAGTGCTGCAGTAAAATTTGCAAACAGATTTTAGTTCAACCCCAGCCGCGAATACAGAGTGGCGCCACTTTTTGCTATTTGATTTTATAAATTTTAAATACTGTTTTTAAATTTAAAGACAATTTTCACATACCGATTTATTTTAAAACATATTACATATTATTACCATCAAATGTAAATCTTCTGGGTCGTGCTGGAGCATTCCTTCGACGAAGAGTACTAAAATCATTTGAAAATATGCTGCTTACCGCTTATTTTTATTTATATATTTGTTAAATATATAATTTGAAAAGGAAAAAAAAGTTGGCAGGCAAAATTCGAACAAATTCGAGCAAATCTTAGATCAGAAGGCAAGCACTCTAGTGATTACACTACGTAAGTGATACGACTGAACGTACTGTTAAAGCAATATATACCATGCTCTATTTGTGGCAAATTTTGAACATTATTTTTGAGCAAACGGCTCAAAACGGCATAAAATCCCGTTAACACAAGTTAGTACATATATAGAGTACATATATACGTAAAAAAAATTTCATTCAATTTGGTGGAGGACAATTGGTACACTCTCCTTGTTAGTATTTAACTAGGTAAATATAAGTAAGTCAGTTAAGATCATAGAAAGCTGTAAATTTAAGTAAATACGTAGGTGAGAAAGTTAGTATAATTGGGACAGTTATCATAATCATAATATAAGACATTTTTTTTGTTTGATTTTACCGAGCATCGATGGTCATTAGCTCTATTTAATTCTTTTTCAATGTAATTAGTCATATTAGAGGCTAACACGATTGATAAGAAGAAGAATTCATTTTAATATGCATCCCCACCGAGAATCGAACCCGGGACCCCATAGCACTGCGCTCCTTGGCTGGACTATAAGACAATAATTATTTTAAAACAAGGAGGTTATTTAATCTGAAACTCTCTGAAAGGTAAAAGGTAAAAGGTTCAATAAACAATCAACCAAAAAGTGAGCCATGAATTCTCGAAAATTATAAATAATGGAATTTACCTGTCAAGTAATATGACAATGTCATAATTAATTAAGTCTTATACACGACCAGAAGAACACTTTACCAAATTCCTTAAATCCTGTACTTATTCATACATTTAGAAATCTTAATGGGTTTGAAAATAAAACGTCCGGATCCATTTCGCTTTGCCAAACCTTTCGACACAACCACAAAAGTGGACTATTGTAGAAAACCCTTAGCAAGAAGCGTCGTCGATAAATATCGTCGCAGTTTCGGCCATCATGGGTTTATTCGCGAACTTCTCTTCGAATTCGACTACGATTACTTGGACAATTTCACAACGACGACCGATTTAAACTATAATTGGTTTCCGAAATGCTGTGCGAATCGACGTAGGCCCCCACAAGATTTGCTGGTCAGTTGGGGCAACCTAACCAATTATGGGCTGAAAGAGCAAAAGCGATACGATTGGAGTGATATTCAGGATCCGCGAGCGACATTGTTCTCTGAGTATAAGACCGTTTTCGCAAAACCGGAGATGTGTAAAATTGAAAGGCCTTCTCCTAAACGAGGGTGTAATGTCATTACTTGGGAATGTCCGCCGTGTTGCCCCCAGTTGCCCAAGTAAATTTAATTTATGTGAACTATTTTCTTGAGAAATAAATTACTGAACAGCCTGTAAAACACTAGCCTATAATCTAATTTTGTATAATCTAATGAAGATGCCTTACAACTTCTTCCTTCTGATAGACCTAGAAATAGTTTTATGGCACAGTTTATTTTCTACTGCAGTAATATTTGTGTAGTAATGGCCAAAATAGACCAAACTTTAGGTAAGTATTATTATTCGATAGACCAATATGTTTCATAAGTTATTGCGTCAAATTCTAGGTAAAGTTGCAAAAGAAGGTGGATATCGTTATGAAAGAGACGTCGCCTATGTTGGAGGTTGGAATACCTCAGGAAAGAGGGATGGGATCGGACATTTATTGCTTCCTGATGGTACCAGATACGATGGAGTATTTCTAGATGGTTATTTTCATGGTCTTGGAATACTTAGGTTTCCAGATGGTTCTAAGTACGGCATTTTCGACTTTCACGTGTTTGTAGGACTATGTATCTAACGGTAAATTATGTAGATATGAAGGTGAATTTAGTGATGGATGGTTTCATGGCTTTGGAGTTTTCTGGCGAGCTGATGGCATGAAACACGAGGGTGAATATAGAGGAGGAAAAATCTGGGGCCTTGGATTAACCACTTTCAAGGATAATAGCAACGGTTTTCCAAGGTGTGAAGGGTACTTTCAAGATTGTCGTCTCATTCGGAAGAAGAAGTGTCCAGAAATTGTGCAACGTGCGCAGAAAGTTACGTTTATGGCGCGGCAACAATTTGATATTCCTCTTTAAATAAATGTCTCACAATGGTGTTGCCTAACTAAGAATGAAAGTGTGTAAATGAAAATGTATTCGCAAAATTATCTTTGGACAAAATCATGTTTCTTTGGCATTCTTGACTCCACTTTCCTCTCCTCTCTAAGGATATGCTCTTCGGACATCCTTGAGCAAAAATACCTGAAATATTCGGGCATTTTAACTTTGAAACTTTGAAACAAGAAAAACTTAAAATTGATATTTTATTGTAATTTGTGCAGCCATCTTTTAGCAACAAACCTAAGCTAGATCCAGCATTTGTAAGCATAGCACGTAAACAACTCTAATAAAACATGCAAACAATGAGAAACATAATTTATCTCAGCAGGAGAAGGGATCGCGTTCCAACCTCAACAACACATGAGGAGAGCCATTGATAAAAGTCCAATGAAACCGGTTCGTTGTTTTGCAAACCATCAACGTGTTTATCACAGAAAATCGTTCCATTTTCCTGCAGTCGCAAAACTATATTAAATACAAACTTTACGCGTTCCATTGCGTTATTATCCTTAATCTGTTTGCCCACCAGCAGCAACATTTATTATAAACAAACAACCAAGATAAAGCAAATAAAAATTAAAAATAAACAAAATGGTCGCTGGTAAACTTGCTTTGGTAACAGGTACGTTTATTTCCTTTATAACTGCTACTATTTCTGCTACTACAGATGCAAATAGCCTTTGAACGGGTTATAAACAATGTTTAGGTGCCGCTTCAGGAATAGGCAAAGCAACATGTCGCTTACTGGCCCATCAGGGCGCTACGCTTATCGCGGCCGATCGTAATCCTGAAGGAATCGCCCACTTAATCAAAGAGCTCAACATGACGGCGCACGGAGATCAGAAACATTTTGGCGTTTCCGTGGACGTGAGCGACGACGAGTCCGTGCGCAACTCGTTGCTTAAAGTTCTCGAGCACCACAATCAACCGCCATCGATTATTATTAACAACGCAGGCATCACTCGCGACAATTTCCTGCTATCTCTGTCTGAAAATGATTTTGATGATGTGCTTAATGTTAATTTGAAGGTAATTAATCACAGAACATTTGCAAAGTCAATATCCTGAAAATGTATCTTCGATACTTTGACCTTAATACATTCATAGCTTTATTTGGTAAATTAACTTCATAAACTATTTTTTGAGTTTTGAAATAATTTGTGAAACAAGGTGTTTGTAATTCGATTTTTTTTTTGTTCTTTTAGGGAACGTTCCTTGTAACACAAACGTTCTGCAATTCTATTGTAAAACACGGCATGAAATCAGGTTCTGTTGTAAATATCGCGAGTATTGTTGGCAAATATGGTAATATCGGACAGTCTAACTATGCTGCGAGTAAAGCAGGCGTTGAGGCATTGACCAAAACTACTGCCAAAGAATTGGGAAGGAATGGAATTCGTTGTAATGCAGTTTTGCCTGGTTTTGTGCATACGGCGATGACCAAGTCAGTGCCCGAGAAAGTACAGCAGAAATTCATACCGATGATTCCCCTAAATCGATTTGCCCAATCTGAAGGTGAGTGTTCAAACGTTCAAATTTTACTGTGTAGTTTAGTCTTACCTTTTCGAACAACCATGTTAAAATGTTGTTCCTATTTTTCCAGAAATCGCAGAAGTTATTGCATTCCTTGCTTCCGAGAAGAGTTCGTACATTAATGGTGCCAGTATTAATGTTACCGGTGGATTTTAATATAAAATATTTGGAGAAACAATAAAACTTCAAGCTGCCATTTAATTTGTATAGTTTCATAATACATCTGGATAAATATGTATTTACAATAATTTTGATTAACATTATATAAGTTTACTTAACGTTTAGTTTAATATACAGAAGTAATAACCGTTATTATTTCCCTTGAGTATTTCCCAATGGTAGCTTTGGTACGATCATCAAATATAGCAAAGAGAAGGTATAACAAGATGCCCTTTGGGACCAACACCTTTGCGCAAAAAGCCTGAAAGAAAAGTCTGAGTACCTATAAGGATCCGCCACATTGCGAAGAGAATCAACGAGTACATGCTACTTTTTGTTTGATTTTATCGAACATCGACTCTTTCATTGTAATTAGTCAAGAGATATGATGAATTCATTTTGCTGTACATCCGCCGATAACACACTCGGGACCTTGTGGTCAGTATCATAGACCATGCCAACACGCAAATTGACTGGACAATATCGCTGTTTGTCTTGAACTTATGTTAGCAATCCTGTTGGGTGGCGCGGTGAATGCGCCGCAGTGGTTGGAAACGACTCTGTGGGGGTTTTGGTCGTGTAACGATGAGTGATATTAATAAGCAAGTGTAGATAACAAAAAGTACTTATTGTCCAACACCAAACGCGACGAGCAAACGTTCTAAAGTACAGCACGATATACAAAGTAGCTTCCGGGCGCACCAAGTTCGCGACTTTCCTTGACCGCGGTTTGAGACTGTCTCTCTTCGCAAAGTTGCGAGCGGCTTAGAAGAGTGTGCGCGGGGTCGGGGTAGGAAACCTATCTCCTCATTGGCTAAGCGCACTAAGGAGAGAAGGTCGCTTTTCTACTTTTGAGATTGTAGCGGCATCGGATTTTGACCGTACTGGGAAATGCCAGCGATGCAGCTGTTGAGCTGAAAACGGACGGAATCGTTATACCGCTGGGTAGGCCGTGGTGCTTACTATCGTCACTTGAATTAAGGCGCGAGTCTCTGAACATGTGCAGTGCAATAAAAAGGGGTAGAGAAGTAGGGAAAAGGTTCCTAGAAGAGATACAATCCTCAAGGAAAAGAAAGTTGAAAATATGTTTGTTCGCCGGTTGAAATATTTGAAATGTACACAAAAATAACATTTACGCATTTACCAGGACGCTACAACTCTAATGTGCCAAAACCTTTTGCGCGCACGCTTGCGTCGCACGCGCGTTTGATTTACTCATTTTGAGGTACATTTTAAAATATATTTTTAGTATATTAAATATTAAGCTATCGACATGAAACCAGTGGGAAAACGTTCCTCAACTCTTCTACTTTAATCTGATATAAATATTATCCCGATCGGTTCATGTTAAATCAGTCATTTATGGCGTTTTAAAGGACATACTTTTATGAAAACTTCAATGTGGATTTTCCACCCTTATTCGTTCTTGGGGGTAGTTGCCCCATATATCAAATCGTTTTTATTTAATGTATTTTCATGTGGTATAAATATGTTTCTGATTATGGCACTGGGAACTTCGATTTCGCCAGATAGTTAATAGAAAACATGGTTTCATTCATTCGTTTCCATTCAATTGAAGAGACATTTTCTTTTCAACGGTACCATGTAACTTGACGAAGACGTACGTCAATACACTTTTTTTTTTCTCCTTTATATTTGGCACACATTTCATTTGATTATGAAGATATTTTTTTGTAGCGCGGTTAATCGGCAGAGAAAAGAATGATATGTCGCTGAAACAATTTATAAGGGATAGCACATCAAAGCCGTTGCCCCTAAATCTTTTATAATTGCTAACACTACTATTCTTAATTTTTTAAATTGTAGTGACACTACTCATGAATATTTATGTATTTTAAACACTGATTTGAAAAAAAAAGAAACGAAATAAATTCCTCTCTTAAGAAACTATAAGCAAACATTATTTAATGAAATTTGGTGTTATAAATCAGCTATCCCTCTCTCACCAGATAACTTTAATTTAGAATTAAACCCAATTAGGACTATTGCCAGAAATAATGGGTTCAGACACCTAAATTAAAAACACCCAAACTAACATTCTCAACTGATTCCGAAAAAATAGAACCTAATTACATAAAAATTCCCTACAGACAAAATTAGTAATAAATTTAAGCGTCATAACTTTCGCGCAGGGATCTACAATCAAAACACTCCGGAACTTTTCAGACAACAAATTAAAATCAAAAGATGATCGCCTAAATGATTCGGGTATATATAGGATTAATTGTAATGATTGTAGAAATATTATATATAGGTCAAACAGGTAGAAATTTTAACATTAGGTTTAAGGAACATTTGAGAATGTTTAACACTTCAGGAAATCCCCCGTGCTCTGCCTTGACTGAACACCTTTCAATATCTGATCACCAATGCGAAATTTCAAATTTAATAAAGACCACACACTCAACCCTTTAGAAGCAATCTACATAAAAAGAGCCATAAGAGCTGAAAATGTGCTTAATGATCAGTTGGATCTAATTATAAACACCCCTCTAACACGTACTTCCATACCAACTTTTATATTAATACTACTTTGTAACATTCATTACCTGATGATGCCGCATAGACGAAATACGTATCGTACGAAATTTAAATAAACAAGTAAAACATCTATCAAAGTATTAAGTGACTTAACGTTACTATTGTTATAAATTAATATCATTACAGCAACCTAACCTCTAAAGTAAGGTTATAAATCAATTTCACTAAATTAAATACGAAATGAAAGTGCAAACAACATTATAGATAGAATAAGCACTTTATATACTAACTTTAATAAACATTTTATTTATGTTTATCAATATTAACTATTCAAGGGGGAAGAGGAAAAAGCAATATCTGAATCGTTATTATGACAACCATTTTAATTGACATTTACGTAATATTAAAAATAACATTTCAAACTTATCTAATTGCCTACTTTTTCTTCTTCTTGAGACGTTTCGCCTGCCTATAAGCCTTATAATGCGTTTTCTGTTTTTCTGCTTGAATCTCATTGTATTTCTTCCTGTTATATTTGTTAAATTCAGCATCAGCAAGTAGTTCATCAACCAACGTCTTCTTTCTTTCCTTCTTCGCCAGTCTACTATTATAATAATCCAATGGTGAGTCCATAACTTTTCCAACTTGGAAGAATTTAGGCAGTACTTTGAGGTCGTTCTTTTTGTAGAAATGCTTCGGATCTAACACTGATCTCATTTGCAAAACTTGCAAGTCTTTCTTCACTTCTTCCGTCACTTCAGTAGCCGGCATATTGAACCATTTCTTGCCTTTAGACTTCTCCCTTTCAAGCTACAAAGACGTTACACATTAATATAATTTCTGCAGTATAAAAAGAAAGCGTACCTTTCTTTGTAATTTCAACTTTTTATCGCTAACAACTTGAGATGGAACTGCTTTCAACTCGTCAAAGCCAGGTTGGAGTACAATTGACTTTGCGAGAATTTTGTCAACATTAGATTTTTCTTTTTTTGAATCCAGCACACCTTGTTTCAATTTCTTGAAATCTTCTCTTGTTTTTGTATCATTGTATTTCTCCTGAGGCGTTGTGGGAAAACCCATATTGTTCGAAAAATCTGTAAAAGTTGAGGTTGGGGCTGGCTGGTTTTTGTTTGCTTTCGGTATGGGTGTGCTTCTAGTAGATATCTCTTTCTCTTTCATAAATTGCTGAAAGATATCAGCAACAATTTTACCTGAAATTAATATAGAGTGAGTTTAGTGAAATTGCATTAAAATAAATGATTCACGAACCTTCTGGTGTTGTTTTTTCTACCGATCCATCACCTTCTGTATCTAGGACGAAGCCTAGGCCGGCATAATCCATTTCTTCAACCATATTTACAGAGTTTGAATTAAATAATTAGTTAAATTTAACGTTGAACATCGAATAATATATACTAATAACCAAAACATGTGTTCAATATGTGATTGATTAAAATGTTTTGAGGTTATTTCAGAAAAACTACAACATAATTTAGGCAACCAAACGTGCACTGTTTGAAAAGCGTGATATCCAGAAATCGTTTCAAACGTCGTTTTGCCATGTAGTACAGCAATATATTCGATGTCTGCAGACCACGATCCGCCCGGTTTGAATCCTTTTAATATGAATAATGATATTAAAATATAATTAACCGCTTGCCCTACTAGACCGAGCCCAGTTCGTCGCACGATACACGTGAATCCACAGATTACATACAGATGGCCAACTATAATGTTAAGAGAAGGGAACGACAGTTGCGCCAGAAGTAGCTAGCGGCTGGAGGTAGCACTATTGCTAATGAATTTTTAAATTTACTAATTTTTATTAAATATCGAAATAAAACATGTTTTCATTTTAACTCTAATATATTATACATTATTAGAAAAGCTCACGCTTCGGTTCGGACATTCACAATGTCGAAAAGTCCGTCCATAAATGATATGTAAGCTCTGGTGCCATCCGGATATACAAACAAACTCTTGTCTAGATTTTAAAATAACACATACTATTAAATTGAAAAGGGGTTTTCTTTTGAAATTTGAACTTACCCCACTTCATGGTTTAGCCACAGTTTGAGAAAAAACTTGGGCAGCCATTTTCACCTTCATTTTTCCTGGAAGGATATGAGCGTCCAATAACTTTGGTAGAGTTGATATAATTGTGTCCGGAGAATCGGCGCGATATAATGTCACAATATCGCGAGAGGTTGCTGACTTTGTTTCACCTTCCATGTGAATGTGACGCCCTGATTTGCTAGGATATTTCGAATAGATTTCGATATATCGAAATATTGGAAATATCGATTTCGACAGATATAGATATTACATCATCCTCTGACATGTCTAGTGTGCACCATGCAGGTCAAAAATGCTGAGTATGCTCCGCATTGTTCGTAACGGCCAAGGCCGCTTTCCAATGCGTTTGAGATTCGCTCCGAATACCCTTGTGTCCCGTCATCAGTTCTCAGTATTACTGCTAGTAGCTTTGTTGTTTCCGCGGAGACTGTGCAGTATGCTCTGGTGGTACCTTGTGTGCATTCTCTGACTGCATTTCACAGTATACTGGAATTTGCAACACAGGAGAACTCAGTGAGTATGTATCGGTGGTCACTTCCACTTTATTCCTTCTGAAGGACTGTTTCACTTTTAAAGTGTCTGCGAAAGTTGCATAGATGCAAGATTCCTGCAAACCTCCTCTGGCGAAGGTTGCTTTACTCTCGACGTCCAGACGGACGTCTCAGACTCAGGATGTTATATCCGGGCACCACTTTTGTCTTCCTTATTGGATCTCCAAAAGGGCGACCACCCATTCATGCCAGAATGACACGTGGCTTAGTTACTGATTCACGAAAGGTTTTGACTGACGCAAGATTGGTAGGTATCCAAAAGGACACCCTTCCGAGCAAATGGACCAGAGTTCTCAAATGTGCGTCTCAAAGAGGTTCATTGAAGTAGTCTACATACGTCAGGGGTATGGTTGCACAAATCATAGGAAAGATTTGTAAATCAGTGGTTTATAGAACATGGCAGGCACTGTTGATTTTCTTTAACGAATAAGTAAAGGCGTTGTTCCAAAAAGTCCCAAGAGACCCATCATGTCCGTTCCATGAATATTCCAGGAGAGAAATACTCTGAAGTATATGAAGTAAAACTACAAGACTTAGCTACAAAGTTGTGTTAACGTTTCTTCTAGGTGTTGATTTTTAAGGATTAAAATTCATGAAAAGAGAGTTCAAAACTATTTAAATGAATACAGTTGGTAACCTAATGAAACACAACGTTATGCGCGTTTAACAGTAATGTTCCAAAGGGAGACATCTCGTAAATATTCGCGTTTCCCTTTAAGATAATCCGCTAGAGTGTTTGGAATCCACTAGTCTAATTGTAAGTATTCAGAAGTCGGAACATTAAATTGCAGACATTAATTTGCCTCTTCCTAGCGGAGATATCTGGAACTAGGATCAGAGTCAGTTAGTTACTCGGGTATTGTAACTACTCTCACCATCAGCAATCTTAAAACATGATACATCTAATGAAAATATTGAATAAAATAATCAATATGAAAATTTACAAGTAGTTTTATTTCATTCATCCACTGAAAATATGTACACCACTCACGAATTATATACGCCGAAGATGTCTTCATCATAAACTTTCTCAACATTTGTATCAATGCCCAAAAATTCGTAGCGAATAAATTCTATCAATTCTCGATAATTAACATCGTAATGCAACCAAGTGCAGCAATTATACACATCATTTCAATATATATTTATATAAATATCTAGCATTTGTATAAAATTCGTTGAAAATCATAAAAACAAAACAAAAACAATGACTAAATATATATAGAATATTCGGAAAAGAAAACATCCAAGCTGATGCGCGCCTATACAAAGTCCACCCAACTTCAGTGTGAAATCAATTGATCAACCAAATATTTACAGTAAATCTACATACAAATTGTCACTTTTGCATCACCTTCCTACATTCGTACTCTCACAATTCGTAAAATCAGTGCGTTTCCTTTTCACCATCCAACATTCACGAAAAGATCTTTTTGAGCTTCACACTCAATTGATTTACATAGAAATACGTAATACATTTAATTGTTATTTCTTTGTAGTTTCTGACGCATAAAATGTACCCAATGTACATTATGTATGCATTAATGTATGCAATAGTTTAACCAATAAATTGTCATAGTAGTCAGTACAATATAATCTCAAATAAAAACGTATAGATCAAACCTTGTTTGAAACAAAATCACTTTAATGTTCGTCAAAAAAAGTCAGGAAAAAAAAAGCGCAAGAAATGGAAGCAAATAAATAATGTACGTTTACAACACAATGATAAGACGTCCTAATGAGATCAATACCATATTAGCCAAGAAGTATTGCAAAAAGGGCTGCAAGTCACAGCTGAACAAAAAACGATTTCGATGTACTACCTAATAATGTCTCAGACTATGTTACAGTTAACTAGTTACGTTGTTAGCTCTGGTTGACATTAAGAAAACTGTCAAACAAAATATTTGTTCAGGATGACGTGATTTTTTTAAATAAAAAAATTGAATTTTCATCTCTTAAGTCTTTCCAAGACATTAAAACAACGAAATTCAAAAATCTTCAAGTCTTGGAAAATCGTAATGACTTGCAATTACGATGAAACAGCGAAAAACTCTTGTAATCGACGCACCGTTGATCTTTCAAGCAGACATAGGTCAAAGTCAAACGTACGCGCCGATACCTCATACCTGCCTGTTTCGGCAATCAGTTTCACAACTTTCTGCAACTCGGTGTTGTCCTGCAGCGACATGATCTTATGCTGTAGATCCTGCAGGATGCGCAGATAATCCTCGGGGTTTTCCTGCGCATCACCGTCATTATTTGCGAGAGTCATCTGTTGATTGATAGCCGGTGGCGGTGAAGCGTCGCGTTCCTCCTTCGGCGTTTTTGTAATAGGCTCATCCTCACCCGGACTTAAATCCCGCCGTCGCCTTCGCTTTTCTTCTTTGTCCAATTTGCGCTCCTTTTTCTTGGTTTTGTCCTTTTTGGGCTTCGCCGGATCTGGCACTGGCGGTTGGATAATCATCGGCTGCGGTTGTTGAACGACAGGTGGCGGTAGTTGGGGCGATGGAGGCTTACACTCCTCGGTCTCATTCGTCGAAATACAAGATGAGTTGGAATTCTCGTTATCAACGTCGAATTTCTTCTTGTCGTGTTTCGCAGCCGGCGGCAGAGGTTGGGTTAAAGTTGGTGGCATGGGTTGATTCGTAGGATTCGTAAATAAATTCGACGATTGCTCATACTTTTTCTCCTTTGACTTGTGCGAAGTTTTGTCACGTTTCTCCTTCTCTTTGTCTTTATCCCGATCTTTATCCTTCTTCTTGTGTTTGTGCTTATCCTTCTTTTCTTCCGTAAGTTTAGGTTTATCAGCCTCAACCGCCTCCGGCTTGATTTCCGGTTTAATTTCTTTGGGTTTTTCCTTCTTCTCGGGCTTTATCGTCGTCACTGCTGGCGGTGGCAAAGGACTAGCCTCCTTCTCCTTCGTCGACAGCGAAACCATCGGCTTCAAATCTTTTTTAAACTCTTTATCTTTATGCTCTTTGTATTCCTTCTCTTTCTCCTTGTCTTTTTCCTTATCGCGCTTTTTGTACTTCTTACTGTCTTCCTTCTCCTTATCTTTACGCTTCTCTTTGTCCTTTTCCTCTTTGCGATCGTCTTTCGACTTGGTACTCTCGGAAGGACTCGACGGCCGTTTAGGACTTAATCGCTTCGGACTGCTAGCGCGTCGTGAGCCGGGACTGAGCGAGCGTCGTGGCGACTTATCTCGTTTCTTATCCTTCGAGCTACGTTCATGATCCTTGCTACGCTCCTTACTTTTATCCTTCTTACGCTCATCCTTGTCCCGCTTGTCTTTATCACGATCTTTGATCGGCGACTTGTTCTTGCGCTCCTTGTCAGAGAGCTTATCCTTGTCCTTATCCTTCTTGATGGCGTCTTTTGTGGTGGTACTGCTGCCTCCACTGCTGGTACTGCTGCCACCGCCGCTAGTTGGTTTTGGCTCCGGCGTTTTTGTACATTTGATCGGTGGGCCGAACAGGTCCCTAAAGGTCTCACGCGGTTCGTCCATCTTCTTAGGCTTCTTGTGATCGATGGTGCCACCCAACTTTGGTTTGTTCAAAAGCTGAGTTTTATCCGTGCTTGACTTGCTGTCCAAGTCGTTTGAACTTGATGTGCTTATACACTAAAAATGACATCAATACAATTATTAGAATGTGTTTACTTGATGTTTGAATCTATAAAACTACTTTGGGTAATTAATTTTAAACGAAGGTAAACACTGCATATATTTCTAATGTAATTTCGAAACGAAATAAGATAATACTGTCGCTCTATATGACAACGGAGTCAATTGTGTTTTATCGTATGATTTAGCCTAAACTTGCCTACATTTTCGATTAGATAAAGTAATTTTAAGCACCTAACATTTTTCTAGGATACTTGGGCACAATTCGGGTAGATTTACAAAATTCGCATTTCATAAATATATAATCAAGTAAAATAACATACTTAACAATATAAAACTAATAGAGTATTGCCTAATACAATTAGAACATGTTTTCGTTCAAATTAGTTTATTTCGCATGTTTTAGCCTAAAATTGCTAATTTTTTAAATTAATTATAACTCTGGAACTTTAATTTGATATCGCTCATTACCTAAGTAGGGATTTGCATTATACATGACGTGGACTCTGCGTTGTAATGGTGGGAGTAAGTGAATGAGGGTCTATGTCGCAAGGGGGACCTCAGTTAGCGTTTGGCGGTCCTACTTAGAACGCCGTTGTTTTAAAATGTTTGTCAAATTATTATTTGGACCATTGCTCAGTTATTATGCTTCGCCATTTGTGATTTAAAACGATTAGATAGAGTAACATATTTGAGTTCAATTTGGTCATAGTTTCGGAAATTGTATACCTTACTTTTCAAATATAGTGAAATGAAATTATTAACAGTACGGCAGTTGTATCTTAATGTCTTCACTCAAAATTCGCTTTTTTCTACTGTTTTAGAGGCCTTCCACATAAAAAAAAATCATAAAAATCATAGGACCCAATACCGGATAGTTTCCGAGCAAATAATGGTTAAACATTTGTATCGAGAGCCATTTTATACTCCGAACTAATCGGTTCCGACTAGGTTCATCGATACAATGGTTAGATGATATCCGGTATTTGGCCATAGGCTGCATTTTTAGTTTTGAATATTTCATTTGAGAGGGCGTGGACTCTCCTTGTATGAGCATTGCGTGATTCCGCTTCGTGGTTTGCCAATGCAATGAAAGGTTTTTCTTCAAGTTGCTAAGTTTCCTTTTTTTTAATACATTGGTCAGACGAGCCAAAACGAAAGCGAAGCTTCGCGATGCTGAACGTCGCCTGCTTTTCAAAACTCTATGTACTCAAACACCCGAAATAGTACGATATCGTGGATGTATTACAACGATCAGATAAAGTTTAAGCAGCTCCTTAAATACTTTTCTATCATATTTTCTAGCAAATCTCCCCAAAGTGGTCCAATTTTCACAAATCATATTCTAGACTTATAAAATGAACAACATTATTATAATACAATACAATTTTCCAAATTTTCTTAATAATTTTCTTAAATTAACAATCTTTCATTTGTGTTTACAATTATTTACTTTTTAAAGCTTCGTTATTTCCAGTTTGTTTTTTCTTCCCTTTTCTCTCACTGGTCCTTTTTAATATGCTTCAAGGCATTGCCTACTTTAAGTTTTCGTTTATTTCGTCTTTAATTATCTTACTTCAGTAATTGTAAACAACGTATTTTCACCGTATTTTTATATTATACCTATATAATTTTGAAAGGCTACAACTTTAAATAAACTGATAAGTGAAAATGGATTTACACCCAATTCAAATTCTATTTTCACTTATTTCGAGAAAATAAAAGCTTAATTGTATAATTCGTAAATTATACAAGGGAAATCTGGTAATGTTTCTATTGTTTTGGCAATATGTATTTAAGGAATATAAATTTGATATAGGACGTGATCAACTGATACATGATTACGAGTTGCAATTGGACCACAAATCTTGTTTAAAGTCAACTTCATATTAATCCAGTTTTCTTCAGAAATTTATCTGTATTTCGTAATATTCACTAGTGGATAGCGAAAAACATTACTTAATAATTTGTAAGGGGGACTTTTTAACAAATTTCTTCTCAATAGTTTAAAATTGTGTTGTTGGGTAACCTATAAGGGATGACATTAATAAAAATATTCCTCGGTTGAGTAAAATAAATTCTTCTAATCAATAGTATTAGGCTATAATATTACTAATTTCTCTAAAAAGTAATTGACTAGAGCAAATGAACACAGTAGTCATTGCTCGGTAAATCAAAAAAACAATATTTCCCACAAATTGAAATGAGACTAATTACTCGAAACGCCTATAAATAACTCAAATAAAATTGTTTAGGTGTAAGTTTGGTTGCCGAGATTACAACAATTTTAAAATAATTCAACAACATATAATTGAAATGCATATAAAGCAAGGGAATTATTGAAAGTATCACTAACCTGTCCACCTCCTTTAAGCAAACGTTGCCTAAATTCTTCATTTGGGTCCTTAAACACGTATTTCTCACGTTGTATCCGTTGAATTGGTGGCCCACTCGTTTGTAGATTAAGATCATAGTTAAACTTGATTTTCTTTGGTTCATCCTTGTTCTTCAAATAAACATCAATGCCAATAACAAACCCTGCATAGCCAGACTCTTTCAAACTGTACGGAGGATCTTTCACCACTAAAATCAACAACAAAATATACACGTTGCTTGAATGTGGCTGAAAGTCGCGTATTTACCTCGCTTGGGTTTTGTGAAAGTTTCGTGCAGGTAAAAGACAACTTTCTCCACGTAGTGCTGGATCTCAGCGCCGTCGCAGCCCTTCACAAACACCTCCCAATCGTGGGTAAACCCTTCCTGGGTGCGCTTCGTGCGCAGGGACGCATCGTGACCGAGATCGAGGTAGATTCGTACCGACATGATGCACTCGAGCACTGGCACTACACGGAGATGGTCGACGCGAGTGTTGCACACAATTTGCAACCACCGTCGGCGGTAGCAACGCGAATATCCACCGCCGAATTGTGCGTATTTATTTTAACCTAATTCTGGCGTCGGTTGCGCATCATGCGTGCGACCGTGCACGTCCCCGGTGGCAACTGGCGTCTGCTGCTGCTTTGGGCACTCGCTGCTTGTACTTGTCTCACCGGCGCCGGCGTTTTCATTCATGAATGCCGCCCCGATTCGCTGCAATGGCTAAACAACAACAAATTCGCATATAAACAAACGACTATGTTTGTCAAGTCGATACTGACAGCCGTCCGGTTTACAGTGGTGCCAACTATACTTTTACCGGTAGACCACACCGGTTGGTGCTGCCCTCTGCTGTCAAATGTTTAGAAATTAAAATAAATTTATACTTTACTTTTATTTTCTTTTATTAATGAGGTACATATTATTACGTAGAATATTTCAAGACCTTCTTTGTCCATTTCTTTATTATTTTTATGAAATAAAATATCATTTTCTTCTCAGGAAATATCATAATTTTCGTTAAAATGCAGCAAAATCGTCATACAGTAAAGGTCGCAATTTCATTAATAAATGTATGATGTAACTTTGTTAAATATGTTTAATACCATCTAATATTTCATTTCCTTCAGATTTTTCTTTATTACGTAAATATTACCAATAAAATTAACAACAAATGGCGTGAATCAGTTTAAAATGGTTTTCGGCATTCATTTGAAATTTTGTTTCATATATAACTTTTTCGTATTTATAATAAAGTTACAAGGCCTTAACACATGCAAATTCGTATAAAAACTAATAATTGTGCTTATAAAACTAATAAAAGTGTTTATAATTATGTTTATAATAGACATTTGGTTTACAGTGGTGCCAACTCTATATTTGTTGGTAGAGGGTACTGGTAGATGCTGCCCTCTGGTGGCTATACATTCTGCAATTTAAATATTTTTTAAAAATTTATTTGATTCTCTTTAATAAATGAATAACTTACGATTACATAAATTGTTTCTAGAATTTTTTTATATCTTTATAATCATAAAATCAGAAAATAGTATTTTATTCATTGGGAAAACGACAATTAATTAAAATGGAATAAAGTGATTGTAAAGTAGAAATGAACGTTTTATTCGTAAATATTTGATATAACCTTGCAAATAGTATTTAATACTATGTACAGTTTCATTTTATATCTAATACTTCAAGTTTTTCTCATGAAATATTTCTTGTCAAGTAAATATTAGTAAAGGGAATAGTGCCTTGGTTTGTTAACAACATATTCATTATTTACGTATATTATAACTATATTCAGTCATAAAAGTTTCTTGTTAATAATAAAATTAATGCCTTCACAAAGTTCTAAAGAAATCAATGTTGACAATAAATCATTCAACATAACCTCTCAACAAATAATATTCGAGAAACAATAATATAACCTCACTTTAAATAGACTTTAAAAACTTAAAAACCGATGAAATGGAACACCTAAATCCCTTAAGTATTCCGTGTACAAAACCTTTGAAGATAAATGAACACTTTCAAAAGTTTGCAGAGGATGTCAAAAAACTTGCTAAGGCTGCCACAATAAATGAAAATCTCGAAGAAACTTGCAGGTCAGTATGTTTAGGAATTGTTTTTAAGCGTTATCAATGATAAATTTCCATTTCAGCATCAAGAAATTGAATTTTAATGGGGATCTACTTCAAATGTCTGATAAAAATCGACTTTCGACGACTGTGCAGTTGAGTTCTTTAAAATCTTCCGCACATTTGAACATTCAACGAGTGAAAATTAAGTGGGATAATGCAATAAACAGAGAGAAGGTTGCACTATCTTTTCCCCAAGAGCCTGTAAGTATTTCAGAAATAATTGGTGGATTTATATTCGTTTATTGATTCTTATATTGTTGGTGTAATATTCGCAGAATGAAGGGGAAGAATTACATAGAAATGACTTATATCCTTCAAAAGATGCGCTGTTAGTTGTAAAATACTATAAACCTTTTGCGAATTCTGGAACTGCAAGAATTCAGGCACAATATATTGCTGAGTTTGCTATACTTGCTAAGCAATCTGTCACTGAGCTTCGAGACAAATTTAAATGTGTTCATGATTATTATGTCTCTGCAGAGTTGGAACATCCTGATGAAAAGTCCATATGTTATACAAAAGTATATTTCACTTTATACCTTTGAAAATGTTGTTTCTTACTTTGATTTTTTCCAGGATGATTTTCCATCAGGTTTTCTATTTATAGAAAACTGTTTTTATAATGATATGAGACATTCAAAGGCAATTGAATATTCAAAAGAGATTATTGATTGGGCTGTTAAAAGAGGTATTACTGAATTTACAACAGGAAGAATGGAAAATGTAAATTTAAAATTACTAACAGCTTCTGTATACTTAGGAATGTTTTGTTTTAGACAAATATAGGTGATTTAAAACTACGTCTGGGTTATCCTTATCTGTTTCAACACCAAGGCAATTGTGAACATTTGGTTGTATTCACAGACGCACGCCTTCTTCGTTCTGATGAGCTTCTGGATTCCAAAAAATATCCTTATATTTTGAGCACGAACAAATTTAGGATAAATTGTTGCTCGATGTGTCAACATTCGCACGCTGATTTTCTGATTATGGACTGTGATCGTTTGCCAAAGAAACATAATTATATGTGTAAAAAGTGCGTGTTGGCTTATAATTATCAGAATGGGGAAAAAGTTGGTCGCTTTAAATTGTATCCACATTTTGACATTAATTTGTTAACATTATTTTAGTTATAAACTGTTAGTAACACATATTAAATTTAATTGAATAAATGTATTTTTTATTAGTTCTTCTACTTTGTAGGATTTGTATGAAAACAAGATTTTTGTATGGAAATTGCAGGTTTTCGGAATATGGTTATAATTATACAGAATATATAAACAAATTTCCAAATGAAGATCAGTCCGTTTTTATCACACTCGATTTCCGATTTTTCTGTTAAAAAACAACATTTTTTTCTTCGATATTTTTATTCCAAATCTGTAGAATTAACAAGAAGAACATATAATCATTAAACGAACTTGAATTTGACAATGAAATTGAAAAAAGATGTCTTTGTAATGAAGAAATAACAAGTAAGCATGCTGCGATGAGACATGTAGCTCTGCGTGCAAACAGAGGTAGCGTTGCTCCGCATACGAAATGTGAAGTTCGCAGAAATTTTGCTGTCTGTGAACAGGGCTATTGAAATAGGCAACTGCGTTAGATTATTTTGACTTTTTCATCGCAGGCTTCTCAAGTTTCTAAGATTCCATGTTTTTTTCCGTTTCGAGTGAAGTCGAGAAGAAGGTAGATTTTTAATAATAAATTTGTTAATTGTTATATAGTTTATTATTCTTATCTGCACATGTTGTATCATTTCAGTAGTTTTTGATTAAGAAATTATTATTTTCATACATAATAGTCGTAGAAAAAGAACGTGCACAACTCGCATGGAATGACCTTTCCTCGCTCGCATGAGTTGCAATTACTTATACGCATGAAGAAAGAAATGGATTCCATCCCATGCTCTTTGTTCAATATACTATTATATTATTTTAGTTTTGAATATGAAAATATATACGTACACTCGAATTGACAGAGCGGCTTCAAGTAATTTCAAGACTGAACCATTTCAACTTCGATTTATTTGCCATATATATTAAGTATATGTGTGCCCTGAATTAGTTTTGTATCTATATAATATCATTTATTCGACAGATATTCATATCCCTGCGATTAGAAGGATATTTAACGATTTAATTTTCAGGTATTGAATTAATGTATTTCAAATAGGCAAAATGCATCATGAAATCCCTACATTAAGGTTAATTTACCTGCAATTATGTTGGATTATCGCCATGGGGCGAATTTCGCATAATGGGTAACTTACTTTTCCAAACTTCTCTTTACTTTAATGTGGTCTATCCATTTGACAACGTAATAATAAGAGGAAGGATTTATTTATTTTGAATATCAAACACATATTTTAATATAGAGATTAAAAGTTTCAGTCCAGGATATTAGTAAAATGGAGCTAATTGTAAAGGGCACTATCACTCATAGTCTCTAATACGACTAATTTCATTGCAAAACAATTCAACAGAGTTAATGACCACAGGATGAATCTCGATAAATAAAACCAATAAAAAATAGGTAAAGCATTAATAAATGCTGAATGCTCGATTAACTATAAAATACGTGGTTTTTACTACTAAATGTTGATTGTAATACAATCATGATTGTAATAGAATCATGTTAGATTTGTAGCGATTTATTCGCAGTGTACATATTTTCCATGTTGTAAACAATTTCGATAATTTTAAATATCTTCTCCTAGGTCCCTTATTTTCGCACTTTTCATACTTTTCTTACTCTTGTTTCTACCTGCATAGCCTTCGTAGAAAACCCAAAACTTTGTCACAGCTTTCGCTTTCATTCCTAGTCTCTCGCTTACCTATCGCTATCGGAGGGAACTTACTCAGCCATTTCACCACCACCCTTATGTCACCCTACCTTTCTGTATTTCGCACAACTGGCTTGAGGGGTTGGTTAAATTTCGATTCCTTCTGCTTCCAGCTCTGAATAAGTTCACATCTATTTTTCTCTAACTTTCGTGTGTGAATAAAGAACTTTGTAATTTCGAATACGTGTTAATTTGTGAGCATCATCAAACCCGCGTACCACACCCCCACGGATTAGTACAGCTATTCTCGGACGTTTTAAAAGTGACGTTTTAACATGATGGTTGTTATAAACATTATTCGATAGCACGCGGAACCCCTATTTTTTGTAGTGGGGGGTCTCGAGGAATAGGCCAGTTCCGACAGTCAATGTAAATAAGTAAACAATTTTTTTCAGTATCCCAACGAAAAGCATAGGCGATATATGTAACCGCAATGTGACCAAAATTACAATTCCATCAAGAATATTCTCTAAAAATTTCAAGTCGCTATTTTTTAGTCGCTATCATTTTTCGTTTATGTGGACAACAGAGATTTCCCAACTTTGTATAGCTACGCTTCTTTTTTTTGGAGACCACTTTGCTTGCAAATATGTTTTTCAGGGCTTTCAGTTTTCTTAGTAAATGTCAATATAATACACGTGTTCAATGATGTTCCAAACAAGTGATCGCTCAACCTAAGTTGGGAAAGTTTCAACGGAATGGCATGCTTATGCATTACAGGAGCCACATTCACAACTCCAACTGCGGGGATGGAAATGATGCTGCACGCACTTGGAACTCGTCAGAGAAACAAAATGTGGCAGATGATAGGAAGGAATGACATAGATGGAACACTGTTACTTTGACAACTCATTCTCGATACACATGGAATTGCCGTTAGTTGCGTATAATGATGCAATTGTGTAAGAATAACGAATAGATTTATTTATCACACAAGTAAAGTAAAATAGTGACACCCAATGGAAAGACTCGCGAAGGGAGTAGCGATGTTAAGCGCGCAAAGGCAGAAAACTAGGTCCTCGAGGTAAAGAAAGATAAAGGCCTGGAGGGTGGATTAGAGAAAGTGCACGAATACAAGTAAGGCTTGGGTTGAAGTAAAATATTCCAGCGCTTGAAATGCATGCAAAAAGTAGAAACAGATGTGTAGGTTTTGAAGATTTGCAGATTTGAAATTGAGAGAATAGACAGATTTTTTTTGATTACATTCAACACTATATAATAAAGAACAATTGTTCCCATTTTTAATGCAAAAGATATTCCTTTTGAACTATATGAGATGTAATGCATGTTTATTCGTGGTAATAAGCATTAGACACAGTAAGAAAGGAATGTTTTAATGTGCAGTTTAGCCTCGAAAATTGCAAGGTTTAAGTAGGATTTCTACAAAGCAAACCATTGAAAAATTATATAGATTTAGGAAATAGGTCAATTTGAGAAGGAGTCGGACGAGATCGTCGAGTCCTACATGCGGTTGTTTAAACATCCTGAAGCAGCATGTTGGTTGACACACGTCCGAAGATTGCAACGCACACGCGAAAACCCAAAACGACAAACTGCTGGTAATCGAGTTACGGCCGATTGGAAGCGGCGAATTAGGCGACGACCTCACCAGTCGCCGTCGTCGTCACTAGCCGCTTTACCATGAATAATTAGCTAATTTCTGCCCGCGCCGACACAAAAAAGAGCCGAGTCCTCAATTCATCATCTTCATCGCATTTCACGGCTGCAATTTATGTTAATCTAGGCAACTCGCAAGGCAAACGCGAATTATCGCCATTGAAGCGCCTTCGCCTTTTTCTCAAACTTGAATACATACAATTTGTGTACATACTATTTTAGCGGATGCAATATGTCTTGTTGATTTTAGATTATCTAAAGGAGAAAATGAATAAATCTTTTCTTCCAAAGTAAAACTACAGTGAAATCTGCCGTGAATGGAACCTTCTGAATAAGGAATCCTAACGGAACATTTTTCAGGTCCTCAGATTTACTTCACTTATGAAATGTTAATTGACCTGTAGAATGTGGAATCTGTCAAACGCGGAAACGGAATGAAATATATGCTTTTTACCCTGCCTCGTTTGGGGTTTATAAAAATCCCTATCGTTGGGTGGATTAATCCCATCTTTGTTTGTCGATAGTGAGCGTTTTTCTTCCAGTTTGTCACCCCTAACTCTTCCAGATCTTTCTCCACTTCTTTTATCCATATGTTTCTTATGTGCCGTGTGTTTGTCCTTCAATCGATTATGTGTTTTACTGGATCTGCGTCATTTTTTCTCCACACATGTCCGAGCCATGTTATTCTGTGTCTTTTTATTCTTTGTAGTATTGTTTCCCCGCGAAGTTCTGCGGCTATCTCTTCACTGTCATCTTCAGTGATTGATCCTACTATTTGCCTTATAATTTTCCTTTCTTGTATGTTTATTTCCTCACTGGCACTTTGCCATTGTCATTGTTTCAGCCGCGTGCATCATTACGGGTCTCATTACTACTTTGTAGATCTTCAATCGGGTCTCTGTATCAGTCTTCTGATCAGTAAGGTGCTGATTGCATAGAATGTTCTGTTTACTGTTTGTATTTGGTCCATATTAATTCGTTTTAATTTATGCCTTTGTGGTTTATGTTGACCCCCAAGTAGTTTTCCATTGGTTTTGTATACTATATTTCCCATTTTTATACTTGACTCTTCCGGATTGATTTTTCCTACTCTCTTTATTATCTTATGTTAATCTGTTCTTCCAGTGTTTTCACGTAGTGTTACACATGGTGCAGGAGAAACAGGCAGATAATTAAACCAAAATTTGAAATGTTCAGGCCACCAAAAAATGCCAAAGAAGCGAAATAAAAACTACCACCAAAGAGGAATCTTTCTGGTGAACAAATGTTACGAAACTTGCTATATCAATCAGGCTTACAATTAGCACAATAAGTAAACTCTGAAAATTTCAACTTTGTAGCTCGATTGGAAATATTTATGCGGAAAGTTTTATGGGCGCGAGGCCACGGTGCGTCGCGTTGGCTTGCTAATGTTCACGTCAACGAGTAAGTAATAACCCAAAGGAGGACCATTTGTCTGGTGATGTCCTAAAGGAGACTCCTCCTCGTATTCCACAAACTTCCATAAGGCTTCGGTCAGACCAGCGCCGGCGGCGCACAGTGACCAAACGTTCGTCAAAATTATTCACCGGTACGCTCGCACCGAGCGCGCGCTCTTTTCGCAATTTTCGTGGAGTTCTTTTGCTCAAGATTTTTCATACTAAATATAAAGCTATGAAGATGAAACAAACATGAAAATGCTTCCCAATTCTTCTACTTTCTCATAGCATCAAACTTATTTCAATCCTATTAGGATAAAACTCTTTTATACTGCTTTTAAAATGAGCTGTTTTATGAAAAAAAATGAAATATGTTATAAAACAAGGTATAATCGATAGCTATACAAAATTGATTAGAAAAATATTAATACCATGTTAAAGAACATAAAAAGGGGAATAAATTGATATATGTGGCGTATTGTTCGATTGACGGATAAGGGTAAAAACCCCTATTGAAGTTCAGATTCAAATTTTCATAAAACAGCTAATTTTAAAAGCAGTATAAAAGAGTTTTATCATAATGGAATTGAAATAAGTTTGATACCATGAGAAAGTAGAAGAATTGGGGAATATTTTGATGTTTGTTTTATCTTCATAGCTTCATATTTAGTGTGAAAATTTTTGAGTAAGAGATCTCCTCGAAAATTGCGAATACAGCGCGTGCGGTCGAATGTATTGTGGTCAAAAACGGTCGTTTTCG
>JAODAC010000814.1:0-39093 GCA_027575185.1 Mimaenictus wilsoni | reverse complement strand
TTACTATATTTGCAAATAGATACAATTTGAAATAATTTATACTATGAAGTTACGAAATGAGATCCCAGTGTCAGCTAATCGGATGACAAAGTGTGCTTCTGTCATCCTATGATAGCTCTAAAAAACCTAGATCCCAGTGTCAGCTACTCGGATGACAGGGGAGGTTGCACCATAAGGTGAACCAGTGTCAGCTACTTAGATGATACCTTTTTTCTACTTAGTTTGGGTTATGCAAGAAGTCTATTGCATTCCTGAGCAATTTGATTCATTATTCTTTTTGTAAAAAATTTTCTTGACTTTCTCTCTACTTTTTCTGGATAAGGTCACTTTAAAGGAAGTCTAATAGATGCTACATAGAAATCCAGATGAGTTTCTAAAGTCTATTCCAAAAGATAAGCGCATAATGTGCCTTGACATGGGAGAAAAGCAAATAGGCATAGCATTTAGCGATAAAACACAGCTTATAGCCACAGCTCATAGTGTATATTATAGGAAAAATATGAGCAAAGATTTAGGTTATCTGCATAGAATATTCAAAGAAAATGAAGCTGGATCAATGGTAATAGGACTACCATTAAAAATGGACGAGCAAGAAACTAAATGGTGTAAAACCATAATCCAATTCGCAAATAAAATAATAAAAAAATATAAAGTAAATATATACTTACAAGACGAAAGCTTCTCAACATCTATCGCAACTCATACACTAAAAATTACTGGCATATCAATCACAAAATCGAAAAAAATAGATGATAAAATCTCCGCATGTATTATTTTGCAACGAACGTTAGACAAGATAAATACAATCAAATAGTTTTTCCAGATCTGGAAATCTTCAAACTGAATCTCATATAAAAGTTACTCAACAAAACAAGAACCTTTCGTATAAGCATGACAAATTGCTACAGCAAGAGCGTCAGCAGCATGGTGGCATTTTATACTCAAATTTTTAACTATTTGCTTCACCATAAATATAATCTGATCCTTATCAGCATGGCCATTTCCGGTAATGCTTTTTTTTACATAGTTTGCATCATATTCATTCATAGTTAGCTTTGTTATTTTTAACGCTAAAATTACAACCCCTCTTGCATATCCTAAAGTTAGTGAAGATTTAGGATTTTTATTAACAAAAATTTTCTCCACCGCAGCTTCATTCGGAGAGTATAGGGAAATTACTTTCTTTAATTGTTCAAAAATCACATATAGGCGTTCATCTGTATTGAGCTTATTGTCAGTTGATATGGTACCGCCGCCCAAAAATTCAATATTATTTTTTTCGTTTAGGTCAATAATGGCCCACCCCGTCTTGCTTATCCCTGGATCTAGACCTATTATTTTAACCACTTAATAAACGCTTAACCAATAGACAAACAAAAATAAAAACATCCAGACTACATCTACAAAGTGCCAATACCAGGAGGCAAACTCAAAGCACAAATGTTCCTGAGGTGTAAACTGGCCTTTCCGCGCTCTAAATAAACACACTGATAAAAATATTATTCCTATTATAACGTGTGCGCAGTGAAAACCGGTAATCATATAAAAATTGGATGTATAAATAAGCTTTTCTCCTGTTTCTTGTAGAGAAAAACTCGCTTCATGATACTCTATTGCTTGCACTATTATAAAAAAAACCCCAAGCAATATAGTTATGGACAGCATTTTAATCATGCTCTTTTTATCATTTTCAAGTAAAGAGTGATTTGCCCAAGTAATTGTTGTACCAGAAAGCAATAATATTAATGTATTCATGAATGGTAGTGACCACGGATCAGGTGGCAAAATTCCCTCAGGGGGCCATTCAACTTTTTTTGCAGGAGAAAACGCCTCAAATAAAAAAACTGGATCAAGCCAGGCTTTAAAGAATGAACAAAAGAACACTATAAAAAATACGACCTCCGAGAGAATAAATAAGTACATTGCAAATTTGAGTCCATGTTTTACAATGGTAGTATGACATTTATCATAAATGGCCTCCCTTATTACATCTCTCCACCAATAGAACAGCACCCCTGATACTGCGGAGATTCCCAGAACTAAACAAAACATTCCGAAATTTTGTTTATGAAGCGCACCAACTAATCCAAGTGCAAGAATAAGAATTGCTGCTGATATAGCAATTGGCCAAGGACTTGGGTCCACTAAATGAAAATCATGTTCTTTACTTTTCATAGCATTTTAAAAAATACTTACTAAGAATACAAATTAGCTTAAAATTGTCAATGTTCCTTAGGAAATTGATTGAATCTTGAAAAATTATATGCACTGTCCCAAAAGTCTAACTCAAATTGTGCGCTTATCCTAAATAACTCAAGCATTCTACTCCTTTCATTTACTCCTACCTTTTTGCAATATTTATCAACAATATTCTCTAAAGTAGCGTACCCATATTTCATTAAACTACCGCTATAAAAATCAAGCCAATCCTTATATTTGTTATTTTCCTTGAACCCACTTTTCATATTATCAGTAACAGTTTTGTATATAAACATGCAAGAATATAAAACCGTTATAGCTTCATAGGTATCGCTATATGAGATGGATAAAAGAAAATTGGTAAAATTGAAACATGCAGGAGATTTTTTTCCACGCCTTACACCATATATAGTAAAATAGTGATCATACAAGAACTTATTAACAGCTATTGAACCTTGTGCCACTTTAGCAAGAGGGATTACATCCTTATGATCTTCTATTCTGGAGGCAATAGTCAATATGGTACGAATATAATCATCTAAAAACAGCGCATCCTGCTGAATATAGAACTTAAAACTCTCTATATTTAAAGTACCGTTCATCCACTCAATATTAAAAGGGTGATTAACTATATCCCTTAAAAGATTTGATCCATAACAACTCTTAATTATACTACTAAACATATAAAATGCTAAAAACTATGATTCTGACACGAGTTATCCTATGTTAGATCATAAATTGCTACCTGCTTTATAATACACTTCATTCCAAAATTCCATCTCAAGCTGCAGCCCATCACGAAAGAATCCTAGCATGTTTTTTTGTTCATCATTATTGGATTTTTCATATAGATTATTCATAATGCTAGTTACATCATTAATCATGGTATTTGCCTCATCAGAGCTAAAAAAATCTATCCATTTTTGATATTTGTTATCAGCAGTAGTTTTACTTTTCACAATATGACGAACAACTATTTGATATAAACAGAAACACGGATAAGAAGCTGCTAAACCTTCAGCAACAGAATTATGATATGCAATACGTACGAAGAAGTTAGTAAAAGCCGAGCAAGATCTCGATTTTTTGTGGCTATCAGATAAACCACAATCTGCAAAATGTTTACTATAGTAACCTCGTGTGGCAAAAGTGCCCACAGCTATACAAATCAATTTATTCATTATTTCAACATCAGTAAACTTAGCTGCAATAATCAATAAAGCACGAGTGCAGTCCACTACATACAAAAAATCCTGCTGAAGATAAAATTTGAACTTTTCATAATCTAGCGTATTGTTCATTAATTCAACATTGAAAGGATGTTTTTTTATTTCTTCAATGAGGTCAGATGATTCTCTTATAGCGATATCGTAGAACTTTTCTTTTGGATTATTACGCATTTTGTAAGCCTCATAAATACTAAAATTACCATAAATATGATATAATTATTATAAAAATCTAATTACACTTTAATGATAAGCTATTATATCAGTATCGAGCTATAAATCAAAACTTTAAAGCAGTTCTATTTTTATCTTCCATATTGAGTTCTCTACAAAACTCAGCAGATAAGTCCATATTCTCCCAAGAAAATCCACCGTCATTTTCTGACTCTTTACCAAAATGTCCATAACAGGCTGTACGTTTATATATAGGGCGATTAAGCGATAAATGCTTGATTATGCCTTTTGTTGATAAATCTATGCTACCTTCAATAAATTTTTTAATCCTCTTTTCATCTACTGTATTTGTACCAAGTGTATCGATGTAGAATGAAGTAGGTTTTGAGATACCAATTGCATAAGAGAGCTGTACAAGGCAACGTTTGGCCAAGCCGGCAAAAACAATGTTTTTAGCAAGGTATCTTGCCATATAAGCTGCAGATCTATCAACTTTGGTTGCATCTTTTCCGGAAAATGCCCCTCCACCGTGTGGAATATAACCTCCATAGGTATCAACCATAATTTTTCGTCCGGTTAATCCACAATCACTAACCGGTCCACCAATAACAAATCTACCAGTTGGATTGACTAAGAGATTTTTCTCAGGACATATCCACCCTTTAGGTAAAGATGAAACTATGTAAGGATAAATTATTTCTTTTACTCTTGATTGATCCAAATTCTCAGGGTGCTGTATTGAGACAATAATACTTTCAGCACGTACCGGGAGGTTATTCTCATATGCCAAAGTGATTTGTGATTTTGCATCCGGACCAAGCTTTGCTTCTTTAACTGCGCTCATGATATTTTTCAGAATCGAGTGTGCATAAAAAATGGGTGCTGGCATAAGGTTTTCTGTCTCTGTTGTTGCATAGCCATACATTATGCCCTGATCCCCAGCACCTTGATCCAACCCTATTGCAATGTCATTTGATTGCTCATGCAGCAGTATATTTACCTTCACTTTTCTCCAGTGGAAACCATCATGCTCATAACCAATATCTTTTATTGTATTCCGTACAATACTTTCAATCCTGCTATTTTTGATGTTAGGTCCGAATACTTCCCCAGCTATAGTAACGTTATCTTTGGTGACTAAAGTCTCTATTGCAGCTCGCGCAAAAGGATCAGTGAAAAGGTATTCATCAAGTATTGCATCTGAAATTTGATCTGCTACTTTATCTGGATGACCAGCCGCCACTGACTCACTGGTTACTAAATTTTTATATAAACTCATGCTTTAGGTTTCTGCTTATACAATACCAAAATCGCTATAAAAACACAGTTAGTAATTACTAAATGGTGGGCCTGGGAAGAGTTGAACCTCCGACCTCACGCTTATCAGGCGTGCGCTCTAACCACCTGAGCTACAGACCCCTGATTTATTCAAGCTGAAGCTTTCATATTATCTGTAGGCAAGATATCAATAAAAGTCTTTTTATTTGCTGACCTTCTAAAGCTGACCCAGCCTTCTATTTTAGCAAAAATCGTATGATCTTTACCTATACCAACATTCTTTCCAGGATGGAATTTTGTGCCTCTTTGGCGTACAATTATGTTACCAGGAATAACTTTTCCATTCCTCTTTATCCCTAACCTACGACCTGCCGAATCTCTACCATTACAGGAACTACCACCTGATTTTTTAGTTGCCATATCTTACCCCTTACTTTTGAAGATTAATTTCACTGATACGAAGAACAGTTATATACTGCCTATGACCAGTTTTTCTACGGTAATTTTTTCTTCTTTTCTTCTTAAAGATTATAACTTTTTGATCTCTACACTGCTCCAGTACTTCAGCTTTAACAATAGCATTAGATGGACAAGATAAGCCATTATTTGAAACACAAATCACTTTACTGATTTCCACTTCCTCTTTTTCTTCAGCTTGTAATCTTTCTACTTTGATTATACTGCCTTCTTTTACTAAATATTGCTTTCCACCAGTCTCAATTACTGCAAACATATAAATATAAATTATTGTTATTAACTTTAATCGTAAACGATGTCATATATGCTGTCAATATAAATAAAAAACATGACTTGACGTTCTTTTTGAGCTACTTAAATACTTTTAAGTAAACTCGAGAATAGGGTTTGCATTATGATCTAAAAGTAATTCTACAAGCTCTTGCAACAGTTCTGTTATTAGGAAGATCTGCTATAATTACAGCGAATTACTTTATTCTCTTAATCACTTGCTTTTCTCTTGCTATTGCAAGGCTTTTTTCTGGTACATCCTCAACTATAACACTACCTGCTGCAATTACAGATTCATCATGAATATTAAGCGGTGCAATGAGTGAGCTATTGGCGCCAATAAAGCAATTGCTTCCAATATTTGTTTCATGTTTATTTTTCCCATCATAATTACAAACAATAGTGCCTGCTCCTATATTACTCCCCTGCCCTACTTTAGTATTTCCTATATAACTTAAGTGTTTTATTCTCGTGTTTTGACCAACTTCACTTGTTTTCACTTCCACAAAATTTCCTATTTTTGCCTTATTACCAATTGTTGTGTTTCCGCGTATTCTGGTAAATGGACCGACCTCAGCATTACTTTTAATTAAGCAGTTTTCTAAATGCGAAAATGGCAGTATTTTCGCACCAGACTCTATTTTCACTTCAGGACCGAAAAAAACGTATGGGTAAATCACTGAATCTCTGGCAATTTGCGTATCAAGAGAAAAGAAAACAGTCTCTGGTGCAACAAGCGTTACCCCGAAGTCGGTAAAAACTTTTCTTTGATTTTCTTGAAAAAAAAACTCAGCTTTTGCAAGGTCATTTCTGTTATTTATTCCAATTGCTTCTTCTCCACCGGTAATAACGTAACCGACATTTAAATTACTCTTCACTGCAATGGAAACTATATCGGTCAAATAATATTCATGAGTTGAGCTATTGCACTCTATTTTCTCCACCAATTCACGTAAATTTTTTGCATATGCAACCATTATTCCAGCATTGGCAAGAAACTCTTCATGATTATTTTGATCACTCTTTGCTTCTACGATTTCTCTTAAGGAACCACTCTCAATGATTAACCTACCATATTCTTTATTGCTTGCCCTAAAACCTAGGCAAACTAGAGCCTTGCCTTCTAAAGAGCTAACCATTTTAGTTATTGTGCTGCTTTTTATGAGCGGAGTATCTCCATACTGCACAACAACTACGCTTGAATCTGGCAAGTTTTTCAGATTTCTCATTGCAATTTTGACTGCATCTCCCGTGCCAAGTGTTAATTCTTGTGTAATTAACTGTATATCCTCAAAGCACTTTAGTTTTTCAATTAAAGGCTGATCAACTACAACAGCAATATTTTCAGGATTTAACTGTTTTGCATTGTAAATGACATGCTGGAGCATAGAAAAACTGCCTATTTTGTGTAGGACCTTAGGCAAATCTGAATTCATCCGCCTGCCATGCCCGGCAGCAAGTATGATGAAAGTATGAGCTTTATTTATCACTTATCTTAAAGATGAGAAATGAAAACCATAATGATCAAGCCAACTGATTTTGTTATCGTAAAAGCTTCTTAGGTCGCTGATTTGATATTTTAGCATCGCAAGCCTTTCTATACCAATGCCAAACGCAAAACCGTTGTATTTAGTATGGTCTATTCCAACATTTTGAAAGACATTTGGATGCACCATACCACATCCAAGCACTTCTATCCATTTACTACCTTTATAACTTATGTCCACTTCCGCAGAGGGTTCAGTAAAAGGAAAAAAACTATTACGAAAACGTATCTTCAGCCCTTTATCTCCAAAAAACTTATTAAGGAAGTGATGAATAGTAAATTTTAACTGGCCCATATTGACACTTTCATCGACATATAACCCTTCTATCTGATGAAACATAGGAGTGTGAGTTGCATCAAAGTCATTTCTGTATACCCTACCTGCAGCTACTATTTTAATTGGGAAAGTTTTTGTTTTTTCCATGACTCTAATCTGCACAGATGAGGTGTGAGTGCGCAGTACCATTCTTTTATCATCTATTTTATTCTTTAAGTAGAAGGTATCTTGCTCCTCTCGCGCAGGATGATGACTTGGAGTATTCAGTGCATCAAATACATGAAATTCATCTTCAATGTCAGGGCCATCAACTGCTTTAAAACCCATATGTGCAAAAATAAGCTTTACTTCACTTATAACTTTACTCAGTGGATGGACCTTGCCCATTTTTTCTGGTCTAACGGGCAACGTGATATCAACCGCCTCATTCTGCAATTTAAAGTTAACTTCTTCTGTTTTTAGCACATTTTCCCTATTCATGATAAGATGATCTATCTTATCACGTAAAGCGTTGATAATTTTACCACAAATACGCTTCTCTTCTGCGTCTACTATCTTTTTCAAATCCTCAAGATAAGTCTTAACTATACCCCTTTTTCCCAAATATGATAGTCTAACTTTTTCTAAATCTTGTAAAGAAGAAGCATTCTCAATTTCAGAGACCGCTTTATCTTCAAGTGAAGGTATTTCATTCAGTAGCTCTTTATTCATCTTAGAAACTCTGGCTTAAACTTTCATTATAGTTAAATTTTAAATATCATCAACAATCCGAAAAACTGCCCTATCCTAATTATTAATTTATTGACCAACTGGTTTTGTTTATTTACCCTTATACTGATGGATTTTGCTGTATCAACCATGCACAACAGTGACACTGAAACTAAAAATAAGTACAAAATAGAGGATTTATCTAAGTTCTTTAAGGAAAGATCCAAAAACATAAGTAAAGCATTTTCTAGCAAAATAATTAAGATCAGTACTATTCGCTCGAGAAGTATTGAAAGTAATATACAAGAATTTTCATTTGAGCTAACAGCAACAGATAAAGACACTTTTAATACAAGACCATTTCAAATAAAATCTTTAATTGATTTTTTCAAAATCTGCCTTCTTCAGGAAAAAAATTTTACAGTCAACATAAGAGTACCAAAAGAAAGTAGTGAATTACATAATAACTACTGTAAAACTAATAGTGATAAAACCGTAGAAGAATTCATAAGTAATGCTCCGCCTCAAATCCTTCTGCAAGGAATAACAATAACACTACAAACAGACGTTGAAAACATTAACCTTGGTAACTCGCACAGAATTGAGTCGTTCTTGAATAAGAAGCTAAAACAGACGGAAAAAACTAAAGGTGAGAAACAAAGTCAAGATACATTACAAGTAGGAGAAACTAAAAGTAAAAACGGAAAAGAGCAGAATGTAGTTGACAAAGAGAACACACAAGATAAACAAATCGTACCAGTTACAGGCTCATTTGGCTTCAATATAACAAATAATGGGAAACAAGTTACACGCGCTTCGATAGCAGCTGCTGCAATGCATGAAAACGTTTTCTGGTTTAGATCTTTTTTCCGTCTACCCAATTTTTTTAATACGTTACAACTCTTTTCCCAACAATTGCCAAAATTTTCTATACAGAGCAACAATATACCATTTGGTGTCATTCTAGCGCTTGACGCTGGAATCCAGAAAAAAAAAGAAAAATGGACCCCAGTGTCAGCTACTTGGATGACAAGTAGTATAGGAAATCCAATACCTCAAGAAGCAGAACAGAATGTAGGTCAAACTACTTCGCACACAGAGTATTTTAAGGCTAACAGAAAAAAGAAGTCAAAAAAGCAGACCAAAGGACTATCAGAGAAAGAAAAACAATCTATCATAAAACAAGCACAAAATGATGCTAGAGTAGCTATGTTAGATAACCAGATTGAGCACAGGGGAAAAAAACTCGATGAAATATTTATTGAAGTGATGAATGGATACAAAAATCAAGATCCAGAAACATTTCGCAATGTTTTTAACTCAATATTCAATATTGTTTATTTTCAAGATAAACAATTACATGAAATATTAGAGTCAGGTGAGATATCAGAAGTATTAGAAATACTAGAAATACCACAATTAGCTGGCAAGTCTTTTTTTCCAAAAGAATATTTACAAAAGCAAGTATATAGAAAAAAAGAGCAATTAGTTTCAGGTGTTTATATACAACAACCTCCTACGCAACATGAGAACACTCCTCATAAATCTACAAACCCTTTACCAATTAAAAATCCTTCACCAGCAACAAATGAAGCTAAAACTCTACCATCTACTAACATTACACTCAAATCATCATTAAAAACTGTATTTTCCTCAAAAAAGGCTTATTTTTGTCTATTTATAATAGTAGCATCTGCATCAACACTTTGCTTATGGCATTTTCCATTAGGAAAAGTGCCAATGTTAAAAGTATTAGTGCCACCAGAAAAAAGAGAAAATATTGGGTTAGCATTGAACATAGGGTTACCAACATTGATTACATTATGTGTTTTGAGTCTAGCTTACTTTATATATTCTGAATATTCTATAGAATCTGTTAAGCAAGTAAGTAAAAACGATCCCCTTTCTCGCGCCTATAGCTAGTGCAGGCTCAGTTTTCCTACGTCATACCGCCGCGGATAGATCCCGCTAACAAGCAGCGGGATGACAGCAGTCCTACGTCATACCGTTACGGTATCTCACATAGATCCCACTAATAAGCGGCGGAATGACGAATTTGTCGTTTTTTAAATTGTCGGTAAACCAGAATTACTTTAACTATAACAAAATAGAAATAAGTTGTTGTAAAAAATTTTTCATGGTAAAATTATTTATTTTCACCATATGTTTAAAGGAATTATCACAGATATCGGGACTATAACTGATACTACCACTCACTCCAACTCTGATCAAATTTTCCATATCAAGACACAAAATTTATCCTCTATAAATAAAGGAGATTCAATAGCTTGCTCTGGTGTGTGTTTAACTGTTGTTGATATAATGAGCGACATATTTACAGTCCAAACGTCTCAAGAAACTATGAAGGTTTCTAACTTAAATACGTGGAAAATAGGCAAAAAAATAAATCTCGAACAAGCAATGAGATTAAGCGATAAGATCGATGGCCACCTAGTTCAGGGTCATGTTGATGGGATAGTAAAAATTTTAACAATCGAACGAAATTTAGATTCTCATGAAATCAAACTATCGTGCCCACAAGAATTAATTAAATTTGTTGCAAAAAAAGGCTCCGTTACACTAAATGGGGTTTCCCTCACAGTGAATTCAGTTATTAATCAGGAATTTATAGTAAATATAATTCCCTATACATGGGAAAATACAACTTTTCAGTACAACAAAATAAATGATTATCTGAATTTAGAAATTGACATGATCGCTAGGTATTTAGATCAATTGATGCAGCATAAATACAATTAATTTTACAACCTTATTATTTACAACTATTATATCTTGAAAACCATATAGATATAAAATATGCTTTTCGATAGCCTAATTATCTTCATTGTTGTTCTATGCGTAATAATCTCGGTAACTAGAGGTTTTATAAAAGAGCTATGCGCACTAATGTTTCTATTTTTATCAATTTTTCTGACAGCCAATCACTATGATTTTTTCACTCCGAATTATAGTAAATATTTTGATTCTAAAGTTATACTAAACATACTTTCTACAATCTCTGTATTTATTATACTTAATCTTATATTCATGATAATAAACAACTGGCTAATGTACATATTATCACCCATAAGGTTGGGGTTTATCGATAGAGTTACTGGAATCTTTCTCGGAGTGCTTAAAGGAATATTGCTCTCTTATGTATTATTTTTTGCTGTGCACTTATATTGCTATACAGTATATGACAAAAAAGAATATGGCAAAAAAGAGGAACATTCTGAAATAAAAGCAGAAGACATATTGCCTAATTGGATAATAAATTCACACTCTTATCAGGCTTTATTTGTGACAGCAGAAGAAGTAATTGACATGTATGTGCCAGAGTCGTTGATACTAAAAATAAAAGAGATCGGTGGAGAAATGGTTGATCAAGAAAAACCCAAAAACAATAAAAAAGAAGAGTAAATATTTATTTATAAATATGTTCATTGGGAGTATTCAAAAAGCCATATGTGTCAGGTTAAGAGCACTCCTCTCTTATAATTTACGTGTTTAAGAATAACTTCTGCTAAACCTTTACTAATTCCATGTACGTTTTGAATTTCAGCCAGAGAAGCTTTGCTTATATTTTTCACTGAACAAAAATAAGACATCAACGCCTTTTTTCTTTTGTTGCCAATGCCGGGTATTTTGCTTAATTGTGAAACTATAAACTGTTTATCGCGTTTTTTTCTATGTGAAGTTATCGCAAAACGGTGGGCTTCATTACGCAGCGATTGTAAGTAAAGCATGACTTTGCTGTCATTTGCCAGACTGAATTCTTCCCTGCCCAGCATATAAAATCTTTCATTTCCTGCGTTACGATCAGGACCTTTTGCCATACAAGCAAAAGGAACGTTTATATTCAATACTTCCAGTACATTCTGTACTATGGAAACATGTCCTGGTCCACCATCAATCAGTAAAAAATCAGGTATTATGCCTTTTATATTGCCGGAGAAACGTCTGGTTAGCACTTCCCTCATCATTTTATAGTCATCGCCTGAAAATTTTTCCTTTATAGTAAATTTTCTGTACTCACTCTTTAAAAAACCCTCCTGCCCTGCAACAACCATTACACCAATTTGTTGATTTCCAAATATATGGCTATTGTCATAAACTTCAATACGCTTTGGAATATTTGGTAACAAGAAAACTTTGCTAAGCTCCTCAAGCTTTTCTAGGTTATTTCTATAATCGATAAGCTTCTGCTCTAAGCTATGCTGAGAGTTATCATAAACAAATTTCAATAAATCACGCTCTTTTTTATTCTTTGCATGCAGAACTTTTACTGGCTTTTGAGCAACCTTATATAGTGCTTGTTCTATAATTTCCTTATCCACAATAGAATCTGGAACGTAAATTTGTATTGGAGGTATGTTAGCTGAATTATAAAAATTGACCAAAAAGGTGGATAAAATTTCATCATTTGAGTGATCACCACAGTTCTCGGCAAAGTAAGGAGTGCTGCCGTAGTTGTCTTTATTTCTGAACGATAACACACTAATACATGCTAGATCCTCTTCACGTACAATACTGAAGAAATCTGCATCTTTTTCAAAAGAAAAATCCGTGTGCTGTATTTGAACTTGCTCAAGAAACTTTACCCGATCTCTATATATAGCAGCAAGCTCATAGTTTTCTTCACTGCTGCACTTTCTCATTGTGAAAAGTAACTGTTCTTTCACTTTCTTACTTTTTCCAAGCAATGTATTTCGTGCCTGTTTTACTGATTGGCAGTAGTCGTCTTTTGTGATTTTGTTTATGCATGGTGCTGAGCAGCGCTTAATTTGATATTCAATACATGGTCTTTTTGTTGAGGAAAAGTATTGATCTGAACATACTCTTAAGAGAAAAGCTTTTTGCAATGACAATATAGTTTGCTTAACAGCAGCGGCAGATGTAAAGGGACCATAATAATGAAACTCATTCTTCTTAAATTTGCCTCTATATTTTGCTATTCTTGGATAATCGTGCTTGGAAATTGTTATATAAGGATAAGATTTTCCATCCTTAAGCACAATATTATAAGGTGGTTTCAATGATTTTATTAACTGTGCTTCAAGAAGCAGTGCTTCGATTTCATTCTCAGTGATGAATATTTCAACCTTAATAACCTGTGAGAGCATAACTCTAATTCGTTCAGAAAGGTTTTCGAATTGAAGGTAGTCAGATAATCTCGATTTCAAGTTTTTTGCTTTACCAATGTATAAAACTTTATCCTTATCTCCAATCATCTTATACACACCACAAGACTGCGGAGATAATTTTATCTGTTCTTTATATTGCTTGAACATTTATCCATTACTTGACTTGTATGAGGTTAAAATCTGCTACTAAATGAAAGATGGAAACTACATTTTCAAGTAAAGATAATCTGTTTCTTCTCAGCTTATCAGAATCGCAGTTGATCTTTACACTATCCATAAATCTATTGACAAGTGGAGCAAAACCAGCAAGTTCATCAAGCGCTGCATTAAAGTGGTTATTTTTTATCGCTTGTTTTATGTTTTTACAAGCAGTTATAGCACAATTTGATAGTACAATTTCTTCATTTTCAATCAAAAACCTCTTACCGTAAGATGCACTATAAGTAGTGCCATCACTTTTCCTTGCTTTGCTCATCATGTTACTGACTCTTTTGTAAGTGCTTAGAATTTGTTCACCTTCTGGAGTACTAAGATAACGATCCAATATAACAGTTTGCTTTTCTGCTGTCAGCAGATCATTAATATCGATTTTATATAGTATTGAATCTACAACATCTTGCCTTATATCTCTATTTTTTAAAATAACCTTGAATCTTTCTAAGCAGAATCTAAATACTAGTTCTAAAATTTGTTTTCTATTTGGCTTATCAACTGACGTTGTATTTTTATTAAATAGAAGCCTTGAATATAAAGATACTGACTTATCTATCAATAGCCTAATTGGAATATGCAAATTATTTTCAAGTATTGTCCTAATTATACCAATTGTCATTCTCCGCAAACCAAATTGATCATACGAACCAGAGATTTTCTCACCTGCTGCAATTAAACCAACTAAGCTATCCACTTTGTCTGCAATTGACACAGCAATTGCAGAAGGAGATTTAGGACACTCCTGCTCTGGCCCGATTGGCTTATAATGCTCAGTTATAGCTTCCACTATTTCTCTATCTTCTTGAAAATAAGAAGCATAATATCCACCCATTACTCCTTGTAATTCTGGAAACTCTCTTACTATCGATGTTGCCAAATCAGCTTTTGCCAAATATGCAGCACGTTCAACTTTTATCAGCGAAGCATGTGGAATAAATATAGCTATATACTTTGACAGAGCCGTAATACGCTTCACCTTTTCCCCCACGCTGCCAAGTGAAGCATGAAATAATATTGAACCTAATCTTTTGACATAATAATCTAGATTTTCCTTTTTATCTTGAGATATTAAAAATTGGGCATCAGCAAGACGTGCTTCTAATATTCTTTCGTGTCCTTTAACAACTTCACCATTATTGACGTTGACAACAGTGACAAAGTGTGAAATTCTCTTTCCATTACTTAAAGCAAGGTATTTTTGCTGCGTATTAATTATACTAAGAATTACTTCCTTCGGTAATCCAAATGACTTTTCTTGATTCACTTCACCAAACAGTACGATTGGCCACTCTATAAGCCCTGTCAATTCATTTAGTAAATAATCATTTTTCTCAAGTTGTAAATTCTGCTCTTTTGTGAATTTACTAATCTGATCTAGTATAAATTGCTTTCTTTTGTCCAGCTGGAGAATTACGCTGTTTTTTTCTAGCAATTCAAAATAGTCTTTAGGTGCTTTAATAGTTAACGCCGCATCACTTGAGAGAAATCGATGGCCATATGTTGTGTTAGATGCTGTGATCCCTGCAAAAGACACAGGTATTATTTCGTCATTTAAAATGCATAAAATGTTTTTAATTGGCCTAACCCACCTTTCTTTTCCTTCGCCCCATCTCATGCTCTTCAACCAAGAAAAGTTTTTGAGCATTTCCTCCAGTTGATTTTTGAGGAATTCTCTGATGTTAAATGAGCAGCTTTCTCTTTTAATGAAGTAAAAATCTTCATTATTTACTTTTCGAACGAGCAAATCTTCTTCATTTTTCTGATATTTTCTTAAAAAACCCTCGATAGCAATTTTTGGTGCGTTAATGTTTGGTCCCTTAACTTCGTTATTGGAATCCTCTAGCTCCAAAGCATTTATATTGTCAACAAATAGGGTAATGCGACGTGCCGTTACAAAAACCTCCATTGATGTAAATTTTACATTATTTTTGTTAAAAACATTGGCAATACAGCTCTTAACTTGAGTTGCAGCTACATTCTGCATTCTCGGTGGTATTTCTTCTGAAAGGCACTCAAATAACAACTGCAACGACATACGCTATTTACTCATGTACAATTCGCAACATTTTTTTGTCAGCTCTCTAACTCTACCAATATGCGCTGTACGTTCATTGACACCAAGCACACCTCTTGCATCAAGCAGATTAAGTAGGTGACTAGTTTTAATACATTGGTCATAAGCTGCCATTGGTAGCTCCTTTTCAATAAGGAACTTACATAATTTTTCCGTATCTTCAAATTGCTGCTGTACCACTTTAGTATCATAATAATCTAACGCTAGATAAGAAAATTCATATTCTCTTTGTTTAAAAATATCTCCGTAAGTTACACCGTTATCGTTCCAAGTTATATCGTAAACATTATCTACACTTTGTATGCACATTGCTAAACGTTCCAACCCATATGCCACCTCACCAGGAATCATCTTGCAGTCAATCCCTCCAACTTGCTGTATATAAGTAAGCTGTGTTACTTCCATTCCATTGCATGTAACTTCCCATCCAAGTCCTGATGCACCAACACTTGGGTTTTCCCAATCATCTTCAACAAACTTAATATCATATTTTTCTGTAGATATGCCAAGAGCTTTTAAGCTATCTAAATAGACGTCTTGTAAATTATTACCAGATGGCTTTATTATAACTTGATATTGGTGATGTTGATACAAGCGATTAGGATTATCACTATAGCGTCCATCTGCTGGCCTAATTACTGGTTGTAGATATGCAATTTTTGTCGGTTTTGTATCAATCGCAGACATAATTGTTGCAGGATGTAATGTACCAGCACCAACTTCAGATGTGTATGGGTGAAGTATAACGCACCCTTCACCAGCCCAAAAATCTTGCAACTCTTTTATTATACTTTGTAAATTCACACAAATTGCACACTTTTTATACTAAATATATAAATAAATAAGTACTATTCAATATTTATTTTTTTTGCAGCACTATGTAAATAATCACCTAAAACTGCTGAACTTTCCCTGACATACTGAATTATGCTTTTATTTAGGACAATTGCATCATGCATAGTTAAATCGCAGAATATAAATGCTGTTAAATACAGTAAAATCACCGCATAAAATGTGTGAAAAATCCCCTCAAATGTAATTGACATTGCATTATTATAGCTGAGCTGTATTGAACTTATTGGCCATGGTTTTATCACTTCTACGACATTAAAAAATACGTAAGGTATCATAAGAAAAAAGAAAAAGTGCATAAAATCATTAAACCAAAATGGGCATTGAAACATCTGCTTACATATACTCCCATAAAGTTTACTTACAGTATAATAAATTGACATTATTGCTGGCATTGAAAGTGCTACAGTCAATACTTGCCCTGACGCTATTTGTATTACTATGTCTTCACCACTGTTTGCTGAAGGGTCCTGAGCATGAAAAATAAATATTCCAATTAATTGCATTACTAACATAACTATTGCCAATTTTGTAAAAACAGCAGCTACAACTATTCCTGAATTTGGCATTTTATATAGTAAATATTCGTCTCCATATGTAAAAATCAATATAACATCGACAATAAATAATATTAAAAAAGAAGACCAATAGTTCTGCCAACCTGGTAAATATCCTATTCCCAAAAAAGAGCTTACTGTTTTGGCAGGAAAAACCTTACCTAGCATCTTTCCTAAAAATTCAAAAAAAATCCCCATACCCTAAGTAACACTTGGTTTATATTATTTATAATACTGTATTGTAACGGACTTATCAATAACTTAAAACATGTATTGGAAAATTTTAGGTAATATGCAGCAACAGTAGAAGAACATGCGCCAAAAATTTAGTAATTTTATAGGGCTTGTGCACTTAAATTTTTTGCAATATCAAGTGCAGCGTAAGTGAATATTGCACTTGCACCCGCACGTTTGAAACCAATCAAAGATTCATAAATCACCTTGTCATAATCTAGCCAGCCATTATTTGCAGCAGCTTTTATCATTGCATACTCACCGCTTACTTGGTAAGCAAAAATCGGAAAATTAAACTTATCACTTGCTGTTTTGATAATATCCAAATATGGCATACTTGGTTTAATCATAATAAAATCTGCACCTTCATTTATATCCATTTCAATTTCGCACATTGCTTCGTGCGCATTTTTATAATCCATTTGATAACCACTTTTGTCTATAGAATGTGATAGCCCACATGAACCAACGACTTGCCTGAATGGAGCATAGAAGCTAGAGCAATATTTCACCGCATAAGATAATATTAATACGTCTTGAAAGTTATTATCATCTAATGATTTTCTGATTCTTCCTATTCTACCATCCATCATATCAGAAGGAGCAACTATATCACATCCTGCCTTCGCTAAAGCAAGTGCTTGCTTACACAGTACTGATATAGTTTCATCGTTTTCTACATCCATCTGATTATCTTTTAAAATGCCGTCATGGCCATGAATAGTGTATGGATCCAGTGCAACGTCTGCAATAATACCAATTTCAGGTACCTTCGATTTTACAGCACAAATTGCTCTGCAGATTAAATTGTTAGGGTTATATGATTCCTCAGCATTTTTAGATTTTAATTTGTTATCAACTACAGGAAAAATTGCAACAGCATTAATTCCTAAATCTTTAGCTTCCTTAACTATAGACACTAATCCATCTATTGAATAACACTTTACGCCTGGTAAGCCAGAAATTGGTTCAGTTGTTTCTTCTCTGTCATGAACAAACAGAGGAAGAACCAGATCATTTACTGATAAACTATTTTCACTTGTTAAATTGCGAACCCATTTGCTCGAGCGCCTGCGCCTTAATCTTGTATTTGGAAAATTAAACATTGGATCCAGGTAAATTCCCAGTAAAGAGCAACACTCCTGAAATGAGTACCACCCAAAGCACCGATATTGGCAGAAATACTTTCCAACCAAGGCGCATTAGCTGATCATATCGATAACGAGGTATTGTTGCTCTAATCCAAATAAATACGAACAAAAGTATAACTATCTTCAAAACGAACCAAATCAAACCTGGAATTTTGTAAAGTAAACTGAACTCCAGCGGCGGATACCATCCTCCTAGAAAGAATATCGTCATCATAGCACTTGCTAGAATCATATTTGCATATTCTCCAAGAAAAAAGAGGGCAAAAGGCATGGATGAATATTCAACGTTATATCCAGAGACAAGCTCTGCTTCAGCTTCTGGTAAATCAAATGGGTGACGGTTAGTTTCTGCAAGCAAAGAAATAAAAAATATTACGCCTATTGGCATGAGTAGTAAATCAACCCAAAATGGCATATTATGTTTTGCCACTACCATTTCTCCAAGATTTAATGTGCCAGTGGTAATAACAACTGTAGCAACTATTAAGCCTATTGAAACTTCATATGAAATCATCTGAGCAGCCGACCGTATAGCGCCAAGAAATGCATAATTAGAATTGCTTGACCAGCCTGCAATAATCACGCCGTATACTCCCAGCGACGATATAGCTAGCACATAAAGCACTCCAACATTAATATTTGCTATAACCTTAGGAATCACTACTTGCTGGCCATTTTCTACAATTACTTCAGCACCAAACGGTATAACTGCCCAGGCAATTAATGCCAAGATAAAGGTAAGCATTGGAGCCATAATGAACAGTATGGTGCTCGCTCTAAATGGTATTATCGGCTCTTTAATCAGTAGCTTAATAGCATCTGCAAATGGCTGCAATAGCCCAAAAGGGCCAACTACACTTGGGCCGTGCCTCAGTTGAATTGCACCAATAACCTTACGCTCAAAGTATACCAAGTACGCAACTGAAAGTAGTAGCGGTACTAAAATAAATAAAATATTAACTAGCGTGTTCATAAAAAGCTTTAGTACAATCTGCCATTATTTTTGAAGCGCGACTTATTGAATCCGTCATATAAAAATTACACTCCTTTAAAGTGAAAGGTGTATTACTTAAGCTTATCCCATCATTGCTAATTGGCACCCATGTGTTTTTTACCACTTGATCGGCATTTTTAAACTGTGGACCGATAGTATCTAATTTTTTTCTCACATCAAATAAACTATCATACGGTAAAGAAAGGTCTAAATATTGTGAAAGATTTTTAATAATCAACCAATCCTCCTTTGCTTCACCTGGAGGAAATACAGCTAAATTTGTTCTTTGCACTCGACCTTCAGTATTTACATAAGTTGCATATTTTTCTGTATATGCAGCACCAGGCAAGATAACATCTGCCACATGTGCACCCTTATCACCGTGATGACCTTGATAAATTACAAATGTATTTTCTAATTTTGATGTATCAATTTCATCTGCACCAAGAAGATAAATGACTTCTATCTTGCCACCTTCTGTATGCTCCAGTATTTGATTAGTGTCTTTTCCACCTTTTTCAGGAACAAACCCAACGTCCAGACCACCAACTCTTGCTGCAGCTTTATGCAGCATATTAAAGCCATTCCAGTCGTCTCTGACCATGTTAAATTTTTCTGCAATTTTGCCAGCTAGAATTAGAATTGATTCAGAATCATCTCTTATTAATGCATCTTGACCGATAATCAGCATAGGGTTTTGAGCAGCTACCAGCAGCTCACAGAACTTATGATTTCCATTTGCTATTTCACTCAAAATACCAGGATTATCGCCCAATTTCTCAACATGATATAAATATTCAATGTTAGGACCAACACTTGCAATAGGAAAGTTGCCCTGTAAATATCTCTTTCTCAATCTTACATTAATGATTGGTGCTTCTATCCTCGGATTTGTATTTATAAGCAGACACAAATCTGCATTCTCTATACCCTGGGTAGTGGTATTGAACACATAAGATCCACGATTACTTGGTATAAGCTTTGCACCATCTTGCCTACAGTCTATATTCCCCGAGCCGAGCTTCTGCATCACTTCTTTGAGTAGAAGCATAGACTCACAATCTGCTAAATCACCTGCAATTGCAGCTATTTTATTTGATTTTGTATTCTTTAATTTCTTTGCAGCAACAGTTAATGCTTCATTCCAATCAACTGGGGCTAATTTACCATCTTTTTTTACATAAGGTCGATCAAGACGCTGAACTTTTAGTCCATCATAGGCAAAGCGGGTTTTATCTGATATCCATTCTTCATTTACCTCTTCGCTCAGCATTGGTAATATTCGCATAACTTCCAGGCCACGATAATCAACTCTAATGCTACTTCCCACAGCATCTAGCACATCTATAGTCTCACAATGTGATAGCTCCCATGGACGCGCTGTAAAGGAGTAAGGCTTTGAAGTTAAAGCCCCTACCGGGCAGAGATCTATGATATTTCCAGATAATTCAGAACTAATATGCCTTTTTATGTAAGTGCTAATCTCTACATTTTCTCCCCTTCCGATTCCTCCAAGTTCATTTGTACCTGCAACATCAGACAAAAATCTAACACACCGAGTGCAATGAATGCATCGATTCATCGCAGTCTCAATCAGTGGTCCGAAGTGTTTTTTTGGCACAGCCCTCTTATGCTCATCAAGTCTGCTGGTTCCTTTCCCATAAGCCATCGTGATATCTTGCAAATCGCATTCACCACCTTGATCGCAAATTGGGCAATCAAGCGGGTGGTTAATTAGCAAAAACTCAAGCACACCTTCACGTGCTTTTTTAACCTTAGGGGTATCAGTGTGAATAACCATCCCTTCTGCAACTGGCATTGCACAAGAGGCTACTGGTTTTGGAGGCCCACCCTCAACTTCAACCAAACACATTCTGCAGTTACCAGCAATTGCTAAACGCTCATGATAACAAAAACGTGGAATTTCAACGCCCACGACTTCACAAGCTTGAATTATAGTGAGCCCATGCTCTACTTCACATTCCTTAGAATTAATAGTAACTTTAACCACAACTATTATACAGCTTCCCACTTTATAGGATTACCGCTTACCTCATCTTCAACCAGATTGCCGTTGTCATATTGAGCAGACATATAATTCATGCGCGAGTCACGATCTATATATCTAACAGGTTTTACCGGTTTATCTTTATACATTTTTTGCTCGGCCTTCTTACGCTGAGTAGGGTTATTTTTACTAGCTGTCTTTGCTTTCCCACCTGCTGCCATATAAACTCCTAAAAACTTTTCATTCTATTTTAACACTTAAGTATATAGCGTCAATATTTAATAACTTTAAAATTTCAATAGATCTCTTATTATAATCATTGTTTAAATAAAAAGTTACTTCTTGATATCATTTCAGTGCTTGACCAGAAAAAAGAAATATGCATCAGCTACTTTCATTTGCTGCGCCTCGAAAATAAACGTTCATGTAGCTAAGCCATAAATCCAGTATAAAGACCTTTAATCATTGGCTTCGTAGTACTTTTCAACCAACTTATTAAGTAACCTTACACCAAAACCTACTGCTCCTCTTGGACAAATGTCAGTACCTTTTTCGTGCCAAGCAGTGCCTGCGATATCTAAATGTGCCCAGCAAGTTTCATTCACAAAACGCTGTAAAAACTGTGCAGCCATTATGCTATCTCCACCAGAGCCTGCAGGAGCGATGTTTTGAACATCAGCAATCGGTGAATCAATAATTTTGTCATAAGTTTCATTCATAGGAAAACGCCATAACTTCTCACTTACTTCATTTCCTGCATCAATCAGACGGTTTGCTAATTCATCATTATTTGAAAAAAGACCAGCATATTCGTTATTTCCAAGTGCAACCACTATAGCACCAGTTAAAGTTGCAAGATCAATCATAAATTTTGGTGAGAATCTGTCTTGCGTATACCATAAAGCATCTGCAAGTATGAGCCTTCCTTCTGCATCGGTGTTCAACACTTCTATCGTCTGTCCAGACATTGAAGTTACTACATCACTCGGTCTTTGAGCATTACCATCCACTGCATTTTCTGCAAGTGCAACCACGCCGATCGCATTTACTTTTGCTTTTCGTCCTGCTAAAGCATGCATCACTCCAACCACAGTAGCAGAGCCTGCCATGTCATATTTCATTGACTCCATACCACGTGAAGGTTTGAGTGATACTCCACCAGTGTCAAACGTTATACCTTTACCCACAAAAGCTATCGGTTTTTGTTCTTTAGAAGCCCCATTCCATTTTATCACTACTAATTTTGGTTCTTTACTACTTCCTTGTGCGACTCCAAGCAAGGCTCCCATTTTTTTCTCTTCCATCTGCTTTTTATCAAGCACTTCGATTTCAAGGCCAAGCTTAGTAAGCTCTCTTTTTATATGATCAGCATAGGATTCTGGATATAGAATGTTAGGAGGCTCTGTTATAAAAGAGCGCGCAAGGAATATACTCTCACCTTCTTGCCTTAAGTGCTCAAATGATCTTTCAGCATTACTTAATTGCTCATCTTTTACTAATACGGTAATTTCCTCTACCTCTGTAATTTTCTCATCCTTTTTAGTTTTATACTTATCAAACTTAAAACTACGCAGAAACGCACCATATGCAACATTTGCTGCACTACCTTCGATTAAAATCGCTGCTTTCTTAATTTTTAATCTGCTTAGCTCACAATATATTTTACCACCAATATTTAATTCTTTATTTTCATTCCATTCATCCTTCTTACCAAGTCCAACAACTACAACGTTTTTTCCTTCTGGTAAAATGGTAGAAGAAAATTCACCAAAGCTTCCATTAAAATCGCTAAATTGCTTTATATTATCTATGATCTGTTTTCCTTGCAAAACTCCGCCATCATTTACGGTTTCGTTGTCCTCAAATAAACCCATTACTATTGTTTTAAAATCGGGCGAAATTTTAGAAATTGTTATTTTCATTGCTGGCATCTCCGTTGCAAATAATTGTAAACTGTACATAAAACATAGCAAAAACATCAGTAAGATATTTTTCATATACATCCTAAGCACAATAACACTCAAGTTTACTATGGACTCCCTTACATGCAAGGGTTTTTTATCTTTTATTAGAGAACTTATTATATCCGCTCAAGGTAATGTTAAACGTATAGGTTTTTATGACCTGATCACTGTAAGTAAATGGTGTTATGAGAAGGCTTGCAAGCCCGTTACTAACAAAATCTTCAAGAACAGGATCAGCACAATTATCGCAATTATGGTCAGCAAAAAACATTTGCGTTGTGAATTCTGGAAAATCTGGATGTTGAACTAGAAAGTTGATATGTGGAGCTCTATCACCAATTTTACCAGGTGCTATCGTAATAAAATTATAATAGCCAAGATTATTCACTACAAACCTTCCTGATCCAGCAAAATTCGGATCATCCTCTATATTCTTATCGTAATGGTTCACGCCGCGTGAATTCGCGTGCCATATAGAAACTACAGCATTTTGTATTGGTAAACAGTTTATATCAGTAATTCTACCCACTATGTGTATTAATTCTCCTGTTGCACTATTTGGAGAACCAGGTTTCCTTCTTAAATTGTTTGAAGAGCTAAAATTTTTTGGCCTTGCATCAAGGTCATATATTTCTGGAGTTTCAATGCAGTTGAGCAAAACAGGATCAGCTGCAAATAGCGGCAAACTGAATACCGTTTGTACTAAAAGCGCTAATAAGATATTTTTCACATTCATTTCATTTATAATAGACTTCTTGCATAACCATATAACAAACTTTTATTGGGAATAGAAACGAAAAAATTACTTTACAAACTCCGCCAGCCCCCTTATCATGAAACTGAAGGTATTCATTTATCTTCAATCTGTGCAGATTAAATGACAACAGCATTACGTGATTGGCGTCTTATTTTTAATTTTTTGCACTATGTGCACCTTATGTCTTCACAACATTTCTGGGTTTTCAAGCTGAAACGCGCTTATAAGTCGTTTAAGACAGTATAGTACGCCGATTTGCAGGATTAGAGAGTGACAACTAGCTAACACGGGATATCTTTTGCCTTTTTTTCTGCTTAGTAAATTTCTTAAACATTTAAACTAAGGTGAGTTGCATTTAAAAGCAGCTAAATTGCAGTGTTTAAGACTTAAAAAAACGCCAATACAGAAAATAGACAATGACCAGGGCTTCTTTTGCCTTTTTTTTTATTTGGTAAATTTCTTAATGTTTGTAGCTAAACGACAACCGTCATTCCGCTATGTGTTAGCGAATGAGATACCGTGAATAAATCACGGTATGACGTAGGATTGCCGTCATCCCGCAGCGGGATCTCTTGTTAGCGGATGAGATACCGTGACGGTATGACGGTTCGTGGCGGAATGACGGTTAAGCAATTCGTCATCCCGCTACTTGTTAGCGGATGAGATACCGCGAATGAATCGCGGTATGACGGTCTGCTGCTTGTTAGCGGCTAAGAGATACCGCGAATGAACCGCGGTATGACGGTCTGCTGCTTGTTAGCGGGATCTCTTGTTAGCGGATGAGATACCGTGACGGTATGACGGTCTGCGGCGGAATGACGGTTCGCGGCGGAACGACGGTTCGTGGCGGAATGACGGTTAAGCAATTCGTCATCCCGCTGCTTGTTAGCGGCTAAGAGATACCGCGGCGGTATGACGGTTCGTGGCGGCGTGACGATAAGCTCGTCATTCCGCTTTGTTAGCGCCGCGGCGGTATGACGGTGTAGGTAAGATAGGAGAAAAATTATGGCCCGCAAATTAATCCAAACACATAAGTGTAGTGTTACCACCGAATGCTGTATTGTTAACACTTACAACTTTTTCTGTAGAAAAACGCTGTAAATAATGAGGACCACCAGCTTTTGGCCCAGTGCCAGATAGTCCTCTACCACCAAATGGTTGTATCCCAACTGCCGCACCTATCTGGTTACGGTTGATGTAGACATTTCCAACTGATATTTTTTTGCTTATTAAATCGATCTGATTTTGTATACGGCTCTGCAAAGAAAATGTAAGCCCATGTCCAGTACTATTTATATCACTTATAACTTCATTTAATTGTGACTTGTTAAAACGTATGATATGCAAAATAGGCCCAAATACTTCTTGCTTTAATTGCGAAATTTTTTGTATCTCATAAATATATGGAGGAAAGAAATAACCATTATGAGAATTTGTATCCATGGGTACTTTAAATAACAGATTTGAATCTTCGTCCTCTGACATTTTTTGCGTATGTTGGATCAGCACATCAAGAGACGTTTTGTCAATGATTGGCCCAATATCGGTACTTAAGTGCATTGGATCACCAATCTTGAGTTCTTGCGCTGCACCACATATCATTTTTATCTGCTTCTCTGCTATGTCCTCTTGAATAAACAGCACTCTAAGTGCAGAACAGCGTTGGCCGGCACTGCGAAACGCAGAAAGTACAACATCTGTAGTCACTTGCTCTAAGAGAGCGGAGCTATCAACAATCATAGCATTGAGCCCTCCTGTTTCAGCAATAAGCGGCACAATAGGCCCATCCCTATCTGCAAGCATTTTGTTAATTATTTGAGCAGTTTGTGTTGAGCCAGTAAAAGCTACTCCAGCAATTCTATTGTCTGGAACTAATATTTTGCCTAAATATCCACCATCCCCAGGAATGAGGTGTAACACATTTTTTGGTATTCCAGCTTCATGTAGTATCTTAACAGCTTCGTAGGCAATAATCGGCGTTTGCTCTGCCGGTTTTGCCAGCACCGCATTACCTGCTGCAAGTGCAGCTGAAACCTGCCCAATGAAGATAGCAAGTGGAAAATTCCATGGTGATATACACAGGAAAACTCCTCTGCCTTCAAAAAAGATGAAGTTATCTTCACCTGTTGGCCCTGGCAATTTTTTCCAGTCGCTCAGTTCATTTTTTGCTATCGTTGCGTAGTAACGTAAGAAATCCACTGCCTCTCTTACTTCCGCTATTGCATCAGATAAAATTTTTCCTGCTTCTACGATCAGAATGTAAATCAACTCTTTCATCCTTTCTTCAAGCAAATCTGCAGCTTTTTCAAGGCATTTAGCACGCTTTTCTGCTGAAACATTCTGCCACTTAGTAAAAGCATTATGTGCTATTTCAAGAGCGTTTAAAACTTGAGCACTTGTTGTATTTGACACTTCTCCAATTACATTTTCTAAATGTGCAAGATTCACCACTTCAGTAAATTTGGCATCATCAAAAAGTGACTGTCCGTCAATTATCGGCCCAACTTGCCATTTTTTTTCACTAAAGCTCTTTATATCATCTGCAAATTGTGAGACTATCACCGAGTCACTAATATCCATTCCCAAAGAATTTTTTCTTTCTGGTCCCAAAATATCTTGTGGTAACGGAATGCCTGGATGAGGTTCATAATTAAAATTTATAGCTTTTTCCAGTGGATCTGAAATTAACTCATCAATTTTAACGTTAGAATCATTTATTTGATTAACAAATGAACTATTAGCTCCATTCTCAAGAAGGCATCTTATAAGATAAGGCAACAAGTCACTATGTTCCCCAACGGGTGCGTAGACACGACAGCTAACATTTGTTGCAAGCTCTGACATTGCATAATCATATAAGTCTTTTGCCATTTCATGTAAGCGTTGAAATTCAAATCCAGGGTGGTTTTTATCAGCAAGTTCCATGATAGAAGCAAAAGTATAGGCGTTATGAGTTCCAAAGCATGGGTAAAAGCTGTTTGGTTTACTCAAAAGTTTCTGTGCGCACGCGAGGTAAGATACGTCAGTATAGCTTTTTCTTGTAAATACTGAGTAACCATTTAATCCCAATTCTTGCGTACGCTTGATTTCTGAATCCCAATATGCACCTTTTACAAGTCTGACCATAATTTTATGATTTGATCGAATAGCAACATCCTCTACAAAGTCAAGAACAGACAAAGCACGTTTTTGATATGCTTGTACAGCCAAGCCAAGCCCTTCCCACTCAGAAAGTGATTCATCAAGCCGTAATTGTTCAAACAAGATTAAGGACATTTCAAGCCTTTCTGTTTCTTCTGCATCTATGCATAATGAAATGTTGTATTTTTTTGCTTCATGACAAAGCTCTAGCAGTTTAGCTCTCAACCCTTCAGCTATATTATCGAATTGGCTGAATTCATAACGTGGATGCAATGCAGACAATTTGATTGAAATTCCATGCGATTTAAAACAATCACTTATATCAGTGGATTCACCTATAGCTTTTATTGAATGCATATATGAATTAAAATACTCTTCCGCATCCTCAGCTGTGTGAGCAGCTTCACCGAGCATATCAAAAGAGCATAAGAATTTGCTATTATCATTTGGTTTTACATTTTCCAGTGCTTTTTCTATAGTCTCTCCAATAACAAAATGCTTACCAAGCATTAACATTGCTTGTTTCACTGCTTTGCGAATGATTGGCTCTCCTAAATTTTTAAGTAATTTAGAAATTGCGTGATAGAATTTCGAATCTCCTTCATTGCTCCTTAATATACTGCTTCCTATCATTAGACTCCATGTGGAAGCATTGACAAACAATGAAGAAGAATGCCATAAGTGTTTACTCCATTCTTGATTGGCAATTTTATCTTTGATTAGCTCATCTATTGTATAATCATCTGGTATTCTAAGTAGTGACTCAGCAAGGCACATTAGCGCTATCCCTTCGTCATTGGAAAGCGAGTATTGCTGCATAAAAGAATCTATGATACCTAATTTATTGCCTTTAATTTTTTCGACAACTTGTTTTGCAATATTGTAGATTGTGTTTTTTGAATCAGCGGAAAGTTCTACTTTCTCTACAAGATAACGTACATAACTTTTTTCATCAGTACGATAAAACCCCTGTAAACGGGTTCTCAATTCGTTAGGTTCTTGTATAGAGCCGATCATATATAATTATCTCCAAAAACACCCTGCTTCCATATGTAAGGTGAAATTATATCATAACTTCGTGTAGAACAAATTATTATTTATGAAGGGGCCAGGACTGGCTAAAAGAAGTCTATGCAATAACTTCACTAAATCAAAAGGATTGTGCAAGTATATAGCTTAGCACTCCGCCACTTATTAAGTACTTCATCTCAGTTGCAGTTTGTATACAGCATTTAAGTTGAATTGATTGCTTTGAACTATCCTTTCTTTTGATGATGCATTCTAAATTTCCACTTGGCACTATTTCACCTTTTATGCTTATTATCTCATTACCATCAAATATCTTTCTAGTTATTCCATTTTGAAATGCAAGCGGAAGAACACCCATACCAACTAAGTTGGACCTATGTATACGCTCAAAGCTTTCTGCAATTACAACTTTAATCCCCAACAATAAAGTACCTTTTGCTGCCCAATCCCTACTTGAACCTGTTCCATATTCTTTTCCTGCAATAACAATGAGAGGAACATTACTTTTTTTGTAACGCATTGCTGCGTCAAAAATTGACATAGTTTCTTGAGAAGGAATATATTTTGTATAGCCGCCTTCGATGCTAACCATTTCATTTTTTATTCTGATATTAGCAAAGGTCCCACGCATCATTACGTTGTGATTACCGCGGCGAGATCCATATGAATTGAAATCCTGTGGCTCAATTCCAAGATTTTTTAAATATATACCTGCAGGACTATTTGAGGCAATATTACCAGCTGGGGAAATATGATCAGTAGTTACGCTATCGCCAAACATTGCCAATATTTGTGCACCTTTTATATCGATTTTATTATTTTTAGGTGATAAGTCATCAAAATAAGGTGGATTTTGTATGTAAGTGCTGTTTGCATCCCAATTATAGATTTCACTTTTTTCACACTTTATCTTTTGCCAATGTTCATCACCAGAAAAAACATCCTTATACTTTTGTATAAACATCTCACGTGTTACCACATTTTTAACACAATCTTCGATTTCATTGTTTGTTGGCCATATATCTTTGAGATAGACATCATTTCCATTCTTATCTTTGCATATAGGATCTTTTGTCAGGTCAATTCGTACAGTACCTGCAAGTGCATATGCAATAACAAGTGGCGGAGATGCCAAGTAATTAGCTTTGACTAACGGATGAATTCTTCCTTCAAAGTTACGATTGCCAGATAAAACTGCAGCAACGGTTAAGTTTTTGTTTTTAATATCGTCTTCTATATCACTATTTAGTGGACCAGAATTCCCAATGCAAGTTGTGCAACCATATCCAACTAGATTAAAACCCAAAGCATTTAGATCTACCTGCAATCCAGACTTTTCTAAATATTCTGTTACAACTTGTGACCCTGGAGCAAGAGAAGTTTTAACCCAAGGCTTTGATTTTAATCCAAGTTTAATTGCATTACGAGCTACAAGACCTGCAGCAATCATTACACTTGGATTTGAGGTGTTAGTGCAGCTTGTTATTGCTGCAATAACTACACTTCCATCTTGAAGCTTATCACTTTCCTTTGATTCGTTAACTGAAAATGATTTAGAAAAAGACTCTGCCACTTGTGAAAGAAAAACCTTATCTTGTGGTCTTTTGGGACCAGCCATTACTGGCTTCACGCTTGATAAATCAAGCTCTAGTGTGTCAAAAAATGCTAACTCATTATTGCCACGCCACAATCCTTGCTCTTTCGCATAAGCCTCAACTAGCTTTTCTGGCCTTCCGGTTAAGCTTAAATAATCTAGCGTTTTCTGATCAATTGGAAAAAATCCACAGGTTGCGCCATACTCTGGGGCCATGTTTGCTATAGTTGCCCTATCTGCCAAAGATAAATAATCTAAACCATCACCACAAAATTCTACAAACTTACCAACAACACCCTTTGTTCTTAGGATATTGGTAACCGTCAGCACTAAATCAGTCGCAGTTACTCCTTCCGGCAGTCTGCCAATTAATTTAAATCCAACTACTTCTGGAATCACCATACTAATTGGTTGACCAAGCATCACAGACTCAGCTTCTATGCCTCCAACACCCCAACCAAGGACTGATAACCCGTTAATCATCGTAGTATGGCTATCCGTACCAACCAAAGTATCAGGATACAAAACCCCATCCTTATTACATACAACTTGCGCTAAATACTCAAGATTCACTTGGTGGCAAATTCCAGTACCTGGCGGTACTACTCTAAAATTTGTGAAGGATGATTCTCCCCACTTTAAGAATTGATATCTCTCCAAATTTCTTTTTACTTCTAGCTCAACATTCTTACTGAATGCGGAAACACTTCCATAACTATCTACTTGAACAGAATGGTCGATCACAAGATCAACGGGCACAGACGGATTTATGCTGCTTGGATCGCCTCCATTTTTCTTGACATAACTCCTCATAGAAGCTAAATCGACGACAGCAGGAACCCCTGTAAAATCTTGCATCAACACCCTTGCTGGCTTGTAGCTAATTTCATGATTAGCGTGTTTATTAACGCAACTTGCTAGTACTCTTATGTCATCCAGCTTTATGTTCACTCCGTCTTCATTGCGCAATAAATTTTCAAGCAGAACCTTAAGTGAGCAGGGCAACTTAGTCACATCTATTCCTAAAAATTCACTAGCACTACTTAGGCTAAAATAGTTGTATGACTTCCCGTCAATGTTTAAAGTTGTTTTTGCGTTTAAAGAATTATTCATCCTGCATAACCATTTTTAAGTGAAAAATCAACTAATGATGTCATTCCAGTGCATGACACCAGCCTATTTCATCATAGACATTGTTTTTGACATATGCTCCTAGGATCCCCTGCAAATTGTATGATTTGTAAACAGTTTTAGACCTGGATCCCAGTGTCACGCACTGGGATGACAAAAATAATTTGCACCTGAATGACAAGGATGAAGTACATTTGGATGACAACTGGATATATAGATCACATTCAAAATTATTATGCATATTCTGCTCCATTTCACTCCTTTGGTACCTCAGTAGCACAGCTATTTTCAGCTATATATTACACTGTATTAGTTAAAATTGGAATTACTACCGTTACTTCTTTGTTGTTGACTTTGCTGCTCGTACATAGTTTCAAAATCTATAGGATCTAGCATTAGTGGGGGAAATCCACCACTACTTGTAACTCTTGCAATTATTTCTCTTGCAAAAGGGAAAAGGAAAACAGGGCCACCAATAAATAAAGCTTGTCTCACCTCTTCTTCACTCAATTCTTTAAGATTTTCTATTGAAAAAATACCACAATATTTTGCATCACAAATGAAGGCTATACTATCCTTTATACCTTCATCTTTCACTGTTGCTTTAACTTCTATATGTAAAGTAATTTCATGGAAAGATTTTTCTTCATTTGCTCCTTCTTTGTTTTCCATTCCTTCTAATTTCGCTGAATTGATATTAACCATTACATTAATATCGGGAGCTTTATTTGAAGAAAGGAATGGCGAATTCGGATTCTCAAACGATAGATCTTTAACATATTGACCGTGAATTCTCATTTTTTGTTGTGGCATTTCTTACGTCTCCTTTAATTAAGTTGAGATATTTAATACTTTCTTATATAATATATTCATTTACAAACGAATAGCAAACCTGATTATAAGTTGATATGAAAAACATATTTTCATTAATAATTAATAATGTTCGGATACTTTATATGCCAAGGAGTTGAGTTACTATGATAGAGCTTGTAATATATGCTTTATTAGCGGCGTTCATTTTTTCACGTTTGTATAATTCTTTAGGAAGGTCAGCCAATCTCAACCTAAAAAAGCTAACTAATGTATTGGATGTAAGTCGAAGTAAAGAAGATGTAGTAGAAAACGTTGAGAGTTATATTGATAGCAATGATGAAAATTCAATAAAAGTTACTTATGAACAAATATTAAAAAAAAACAAAGATTTTTCTATTTCCCACTTTATAGAAGGTTCAAGCATAGCTTTTGAATTAATAATAAAGTATTTCAATCAAGGAAATTTGTCTCAGTTAAAACCACTTCTCGATAAAGACTTATATGATAATTTTGCAGAGAAGATTAAACATCGTAAAGAGGTGCACGAGTCTATAATTGTTTCTATCGTTTCACAAAAAATTTTAGAAATAAAGCTAGTAAAAAACACAGTGTTTATTGCAGTATATTTCCTTTCAGAGCAAATTAACTTCGTTAAGAACAATGAAGGAGCTATCATATCAGGTAGCACATCTACCATTAATAAAGTTGAGGATGTATGGCAATTCAAAAAAAATGTTAATTCATCAGACCCAAGCTGGTTGCTTGTTTCTATTAACTATAAAGAGACAAATAACGATAAGACAAATGACAAGTAAGATTAGTTTTATTTAGAGTTAACCATGGAAAGCAAGCTACGTGAAATAGTACTTGACACTGAAACGACAGGTCTTGACACTGGATCTGGTCATCGAATTATTGAAATAGGGTGTGTGGAATTAATTAATCGTATTCCAACAGGTAAAGTATTCCATCGGTACCTTAACCCAGAAAGAGATATACCTTATCACTCGTTTAAGATTCACGGTATTAGTGAGGAATTTTTAGAAGATAAACCATTATTCTCAGATATTGCACTTGAATTTCTTGACTTTATATCTAATGATATTTTGGTAATTCACAACGCTGAATTCGATGTTAAGTTCCTTAACATGGAGTTAAGCAAGCTGAATGCTGGGTTAATTTCCTCAGATAGAGTGCTAGATACATTACCTCTTGCGAGGAAAAAATTCGTAGGATCACCTGCTTCTTTGAATGCATTATGTAAGCGTTTTGATATATCGCTAGAGAATAGAGAATTGCACGGAGCACTAGTTGATGCTCAATTGCTTGCAAAGGTATATGTTGAACTTACAGGAGGGTTACAAACCTTTCTGTTTGATAATGAATGCAATCAGGACAGTAACTCTACATTCGTTCAGTATAAAGTGCGTAATCTAACTCCCAGAGAACATTCACCAAATAGTGAAGAAATTGATGAACATAAGAAACTGTTAGACAAAATTAACAATACACTTTGGAATAAATATATTGAATAGGTCAGCTAATAAAGATACAATTTGATTTTACTGAGAGCATTCTAATGGTAAGGTTTATAAGATTGTTATCTAATGTGCTGGCAGCATTAGCAGTTGTTTTTTTAGGTTATTGTTATTTCACTAAAAAAGGCATATTTACCCCACACAACGTAGAAGTTAAGATAGGCGGAGATTTTTCTTTAATTAATCAGGACGGACAGATCCTGCGCAGTAGTGATTTTAAAGATAAATACATGATGATTTTCTTTGGATTTTCCTCATGTAAAAGAATTTGTCCTATGAACCTTGGGATAATTTCAGAAACACTTGCAAAGTTAGATGAGAAAACTAACAACAAGCTACAAACATTCTTCATCACAGTTGATCCTGAGCGCGATAGCACTGAAAAACTCAAAGAATTTCAGCAGCAATTTGACCACAGAATACAAATGTTAACTGGTGAAAGAGAAAAAATAGACGAAGTAATTGCAAAGTATAAAGTATACGCTAGCAAAGTTGGTGGAGAAGAGGAAATCAACCATTCTTCGATAATATACCTTATTGGCCATGGAGGAAAATATGTTACACACTTTGCAGCTGATTTAAATTCAGACGAAAGTCAATCTGATAAGATTTTGGCTGAGATAAGAAAATATGTAAACTGAATTATAGATTTTTCTGTTAATTAGTCGAGCATGCAACTGCATGAGCATTATCTCCACCGGGAAGACGCATTGGAATGACACTATTTGCTGTCTTCAAAAATAAGCATTCGTAAAGTTGTGCTTTTAACATGGGTTATCAGTTTAAAAATGTTGCTAACTAGTATATCTGAATGTAATATTAATTAACATTCATAAACGAAGCAATCTAATGGAAAATAGTTATAATGCCGATGCAATAAAAATCTTAAGGGGTCTTGATGCTGTAAGGAAACGTCCAGGTATGTACATTGGTGACACTGACGATGGATCTGGCTTGCACCACATGGTATATGAGGTTGTTGACAACGCAATAGATGAATCTTTAGCTGGATATTGTGATAAAATTGAAGTTAGCATAAATAAAGATGGTTCAGTATCTGTAACTGATAATGGTCGTGGCATTCCAACTGACCTTCATGAAGAAGAAGGAATATCAGCAGCAGAGGTAATAATGACTCAACTCCATGCTGGTGGTAAATTTGACAGTAATACCTATAAAGTTTCTGGGGGATTACATGGTGTTGGAATCTCAGTTGTGAATGCATTATCAAGCTGGTTGGAATTAACTATTTGGCGCAATAAGAAAGAACACTTTATGCGTTTTGAAAATGGTGAATCTATTGAACCTTTAAAGGTAGTCAACGAAAATACAAACAAAAGAGGAACTAAAGTCACGTTTATGCCATCAACAGAGACTTTTAATGGCATTGATTTCAGTTACTCAACGCTTGAAAGTCGTATAAGAGAATTAGCATTTTTAAATTCAAATATCAACATTACTTTACGTGATCTGCGCAATGAACCATATACAGAATCTCATTTCAATCAGAGCAATCAATCTAAAGACAATTTTGGTACAGCGAATTTTGTGCGGTACTTAGATAAGAATAAGACACATGTAACTAAAATTGCCAGTATGAAAGGAGATGCAGAAGATCTTGGCATCAGCTTGGAAATATCGATGGAATGGAATGATTCCTACTATGAACATATGTTATGCTTCACGAATAATATAAGGCAACGAGATGGTGGTACGCATTTGGCAGGATTTAGATCTGCACTAACTAGATGTATCAATAACTATGCAACTAATGAAGGGTTTTTAAAGAAAGCAAAAGTAAATTTAACTGGAGAGGATGTTAGAGAAGGTTTAACTTGTGTTTTATCTCTCAAGATGCCTGACCCTAAGTTTTCTTCACAAACAAAAGATAAACTAGTTAGTTCTGAAGCGCGTACAGTTGTGGAGAGCATAGTTTCTGATAAATTGAGCACAATCCTTGAAACTGATCCAAAATTGGCAGCAAGCATAGTAGAAAGAGCAATCAGATCAGCAAAAGGAAGAGAAGCCGCAAGAAAAGCACGAGAGTTAGTTAAAAGCAAAAACAATATTGATATTGCAACTCTGCCAGGAAAGCTTGCTGATTGCCAGGAAAAAGCCCCTGAGTTATCGGAATTATTTATAGTAGAGGGTAATTCAGCAGGTGGCACTGCAAAGCAGGGGCGTAATCGTAAAACACAAGCAGTGCTTGCCTTAAGAGGAAAAATTCTAAACGTAGAACGTGTAAGTTTAGATCGTATTTTTTCATCTGCAGAAATAGGCTCTTTAATTACTGCAATTGGTGCTGGAATAGGGAGTGAACACTTCGATATTGAAAAAGCTAGATATCATAAAATTATCATCATGACAGATGCAGATGTTGATGGTTCACATATAAGAACTTTGATTCTAACTTTCTTTTTTAGACACATGCGTGAAGTTATTGAAAAAGGCTACTTATACATAGCACAGCCGCCCCTCTATAAAGTTACAAAGAATGCTAAAGACACTTATATTAAAGATGACGAAACTTTTGAAGAGTATATAATAAACTCAGCAGTTAAAAGATTAACACTAAGTGGTACAGCTACAGAATTTAACGACTTGCGCCTTATTTTGAATAAATGCGTTAGCATTTCTAACATTAGCAAAAATTATGATAGAGAAATACCACAAAATCTCTTAGAGTCATTGCTAATTTTAAGCAAAAAGAATGCACTGTTATCTGCTAATGAAATATTAAAATATTTGAAGTTAATGTACAGCGAATATACTTGGGAAGTAGAAATAAAAGATGAAGAAAAAGAAATTCACATCTCTAAATTATTTCAAGGATTGGCAGACAAATATATATTTGCACTTAGTATGCTTGAAGGCAAAGATATGCAAAACATATTAAGTTTGCTTGATGGTATAAGTAATTTATTTAATGGTGATTCATTTTTAAAGTCACAAGAAACTGAAATAAGAATCATTTCTCCAAGTACGCTTGCAAAAATAATAATGGACTATGGTAAAAAGGGTTTAACTCTGCAGAGATTTAAAGGTCTTGGTGAAATGAATGCTGATCAGCTATGGGATACTACGTTGAATCCTGAGGCTAGAACTTTATTGAAGGTTGAAATAAAAGATTGTGAAGAAGCTGATTCCATATTTTCAATACTAATGGGTGATATAGTTGAACCACGCCGTGATTTTATTAATAGCAATGCGCTCAACGTGCATGATGTTGATATTTGAACTTTTAGCAAAATGTACGAATGTTACGGGTTTAAGCAAAAACTGTGTCACTCAAGTAGCTGACACTGGAACCTTATCGTCATGCCACCGCGGTGTCTCTTAGCCGCTAACAAGCAGTGGGGTGACAAATTTGTCATTTTTCAAATTGTCGGTAAATCTGATTCACGTTAGCTACAAGTTTCGTTCTTCCCTTATAAATGACTTTACTGTGTCTTTTTTTCTGATTCAGAATTAGCAAGAAACGTTCTTGTAAGGTGGTCTACTAAAATTTTGCTTTATAAAACAATGTCTGAGCTATGCAATTAATACATTGTCAACACAACTGACTTATAAAAGCGAATACTATTAACCTTAAAAAGAAGAGAGGAAATATTATGTTTAGTTTAAGAAAGATCTTGGGAAGAAAAATAACTTATCAGGTAAATGATTCGAAATTGAAAGAGAAAGATGAAAAAAGTATTTTAAAATTAGCATCAAAAATAAAAGGCAAAAAAAGTAGCATTGCTGAAGAACTAGAAAAAATATCTGAAAAGGAAAAACAAAGGATTCTTATACTACGGAAGTAAGCAAACATCGGGTAAAGAATCAACTTTTACACTACTTACTCATGCTATATTTTGCGAGAATAGTCAAGCTGTAAAGGATATTTTGCAACAAGCCAAATTGAGCAACCTTTTAAAGAGTGTTCTTAGTGCAAAAATAATTAGTGATGATTCATTAATTTACACACCACTTACTTATGCCATATTATGTAAAAACAGCAAAGCTATTGAAGAAATTTTAAAAGTCTCTAAAGAAAACGATATTCTGAAAGATATTCTTAAAGCAACAACAACTATAAAATATCTAGATGGTCGGAGAGCAACTGTTACACCACTTGCTTATGCTATACTATGTGGAGATAGTATAGCTATTGAAGAAATTTTAAAAGTCTCTAAGGAGAACGGTATTCTGAAAGATATTCTTAACACAACAGCAACTATAAGATATCCAGACAGCGAAGTGACTTACGCACCACTTGCTCATGCTATGTTCTTGAAGGATAGCAAAGCTATTAAAGAAATTCTAGTAGCAGCTGAAGAGAACAGTATTCTGAAAGATATTCTTAACACAACAACAACCATGAAATATCTAGACCGGGAAGTGACTTACACACCACTTGCTTATGTTATACTACGTAGAGATAGTATAGCTGTTGAGAAAGTGTTAAGAGTAGCTAAAGAAAACGGTATTCTGAGAGATATTCTTGACACAACAACTATAGAACATTTAGATAGCCGGGAAGTGACTTACACACCACTTACTCATGCTATGTTCTGGAAGGATAGCAAAATTATTAAAGAAATTCTAGTAGCAGCTGAAGAGAACAGTATTCTGAAAGATACTCTTAACGCAATAATAACCATAAAATATCAAGATGGTGAAGAAAAAATCTGCACACCACTTACTGATACAATATCATGTCAAAGCAACGAAGTTTTCAATATAACAAAAGCTATAAATCAAGACGGTCAGGAAAAAACTCACATTCCATTTCCTACCCTTGATAAAAGAGAAACTGAATTAAAATTAAAAGAAAAAAGACAAAAAAGACAAAGTAGAAGAGATGAGGGATTAAATTTTAACAATGGTAGTAGTGACAAAAATGTTGAAATAAAAGTTAATAGGGATATCTTGTTGCAGAATAGTAGTGGAACTGAAAATGAAATAAATCATACTGCTGTACGTAATGATGTAGGGGTGGTAAAGCCTCTAATAGAAAGTAGAGTAAATGTTAAAGCACAGAATATAAATGTAACGATTGTAACTTCTGTGATACTTAAAACGGTTGTAACTTCTGTGGCACTTGAGTTGAGAGCTGGTAAAATAGCATGTGTACTGTCAAAACCTCTCACTAAATTGAAAGAAGTAGCTATAACAGATTTGCAAGGTTTAGCACTATATTGAAAAACTTAATTTGTATGTGCTAAACAAGATGCTGATTAGTTTTATAGGGCTAACCCAAGAAAGGTTTCCCTACGTCATACTGCCGCGGTATCTCTTAGCCGCTAACACATAGCGGAATGACGAATTACTTAACCGTCATACCGCCGCGAACCGTTATACCGTCACGAACCGTCATACCGCGATTCATTCGCGGTATCTCCCAGCATAGATCCCGCTAACACGTAGCGGGATGACGAATTGCTTAACCGTCATACCGCCGCAAACCGTTATACCGTCACGAACCGTCATACCGCGATTCATTCGCGGTATCTCCCAGCATAGATCCCGCTAACAAGTAGCAGAATGACGAAGTTTCGTCATGCCACCGCGAACCGTCATACTGCCGCAGACCGTCATCCCGCCGCGGTATCTCTTAGCCGCTAACAAGTAGCAGGATGACGGTTGTCGTTTAGCTATAAATGTTTAAGAAATTTACCAAACGAAAAAAAAGGCAAAAGAAGCCCCGTGGTTGGCTAATTACTTACATTATACTTTCAAGTATGGCGTTTTTTTATTCT
>JAODAC010000793.1:0-39226 GCA_027575185.1 Mimaenictus wilsoni | reverse complement strand
TGACCATGAGGTCCCGGGTTCGATTCTCGGTGGAGACGCATAGTAAAGTGAATTCTTCTTCTTATCAATAGTATTAGTCTCTAATATGACTAATTACATTGAAAAAGAATTGAATAGAGCTAATGGCCATAGTAGTCGATACTCGGTAAACTCAAACAATTTTTTTTTGCAATTATAACGTTCCCATTTAAAACGATTAAAATCCAGGGTAAAACGGCCAAAATGGCACCTTTACGGCATAGAGTATCAGAAGATCTGGAGTATCCAATTTATAGATAATCTTTCAACTTTGTGGAGCTGTAACAGCATTGCCGATTATATTTTTAGCAGTAACAACCCTTCCCCTCTTTTTTCACGACAAGAATATTGTGGAATATCAGGAGGATAATGTAAAGAAATAAAGATAACTATAAGAGTATCACAACCACAGATCAAATCTTTAAGTATAGATAGCTTCTTGGCACTTTATGTTGCCCCCACCCCCTTCCGTAACGGTGAGAGGAGAATTTGGTAGGGGACGGCGTACAAGGATTCAGAAAACTAAAAATGTTCAATGATCCAAGGATGATCCATTCAAAGACTCTCACTCCTACACTGATTGTGAGAAAGATCGCATTGGCAGAGGAAACCATGGATTTCTTACTGTTTAAATTACGTTTCCATACTTCTCAATATCTTTAGATAAAGCTGCAGTAAATAGGTGTTGTGGAGTGTGTGGCGAAATGGCTTCGTACATGCGTTGCAATGTAATGGTCCTGTACAGATTCCCGGTACCGCTAATACTAAGCTTTCGCACTCCACCCTTTCCCAAGTCCTGAATAAGAAGTAATACTGAATATTCATGTAGGGCGAGACCAGATTAGGCGGGGGGAAAGCTCACATGTTGGTGTCAAACGCTATACAATCAATAAACGGTATAATGATTACCATATGGGTAAATTATTACGCCTCCTGGAATCTAGAAAATGTTTTTGTCGATTTTTTCGTAACGAGTACTAAAAAATTACATTTCTTTTATTTTGTCCGCCATACTTCCCAAAAAAAATGCTTTATGTTATTGACCTGACAGTAAAGACCCCTGGAATCAATGGAATTCGATATCTTGTCAATTTTAATGAAATCTCTAATGAAATCTTTAATGTAAATCTCCAGGCCCTACTATATTATCTATATTGTCTTCTGAAAATTATATTGCCAATGTTTTTAGAGTACCTCAAATCTCAAAAAGGCTGCTCTACAAAAACTATAGAAGCTTCAAAAACACGAAATAACCTTAAAAGAAAAGCAGAACTCCTCCAAATTATAGATGATTCAACAAGAAATATAATGCGTACACCCTAATTCAGTGTCTATTCATTAGACTCGTTGCACACGTGTCAGTTGAGAGTGAGACGAAGGGCAGGAAGGACCGTTATATCGGTATTCGTGTCACTACTGACGATGCGCGTCTGCCCTCCAACTAAATTAAAAGCCGCCGCAATTACAACGATGAAGATAGCCTCGCAAGCGCACGACACACGTCTGGACACCAGATAATCGCTGCCTCTTTTGTCATCCGCGTGTGAACCATGGACCATCTCACCGCAGTGCCAGTGTACTAAAGAATGTTAAACGACAACATTGAATAGGAAGTGCTTCCATTTTTTTCTTCGTCAACAATTGTTCCTTTTACTCTCGGTCGCCTCTAGCGACTTGTCGACTTTTTTTGGCTACTTATTTCAAGTACACGCAAGCGTATATTTCGCCTCTAGGTGCTCAAAGTACACGTAAATCTGCATCAAATAAAAGTCTAGTGATTGTCTGAAATTATGTTGATCTCATTCAAGATTTGGTGTTTCCTGTTATTGTTAAAGACAACCAAATGCTGAAAACCTTTTAAAACTTCCTATATTTGCTCAATGATATCAACTTTCCTTGGTATCATCTCTTTTGAGAATTGAGTTGTACTATGAGAGGAAATATCTATCAAAGTGGAACGGCAATGATAAACAACTTTTTTTTAAAGATGCCTCTGAAAAGCATTCTCATCTTCTCGTTTGCGTAGCTGTTTGCCAAACCCTCAATTCAAATGCCATCAAGCGAATGAGCCGAAAAAGTGTTCACACACATTTGACATGCCGTCGACCCTTTTTTTGTGTACCCTTGCGGTGAAAAATTTACCAAACAAGATCACATCACACCTCGAATTTACACCACCGTCATTTGTTTCAGCTTAAGCCTTGTTACACAAACCGGGAACCGTTTATACTTAAGCCGTTAATGTGGACGTGGACGCGGCGCCGGTTTGTAATTAGATTTGTTGCGGGGCCCAAATCACTGTCGGTACTGTGGAGACATACCCTGAATGTTTACCGTTAGTTGTAACAAGTTAAACTTAAAAAACATCAAAACAAAACATAATCGTGGTTGTATACTGACATTTCAGCTATATTTATTTCTCCTGGTACGAAGGACCCCATACATGCGCTTCAAATCATATGGAACAACAAGAACACGACAAAATAACTCTAGATGGTAAAAGGAAGGAATAAGGCGTTGGAATCCACTGCCTTTGTCGAAGGACTTCATTTGTATTATTTGTCAAGTGATGAGGGCTCAAAAGCTACAAGCCATCTCTTACCACAAGTTAAACACACTCTAGGATCAAGACCTCTTCAAGCTAGTTAATGTATGTACAATATCATACATTAACTAGCTAAAATAGGGCCAAGAACCAAGCTTATAGGAGCAGAACCCTTTTGTAGACCCACACACCCACACTGATGGGTGGACCGAAGAGGTACATCTGTGGGAAAACGGAGTAAGACGAAAACACTACTCTCGATACGATGCAGACAAAACGTCTACATTATCTAATAACAACCCAAAGGTACTGGAAATTTCACGGAACGAGTTGAAAACATTTATTGAACTCCTAACAGGTCACTGTATCATCTGAAAAAGGACAGTGAACTATGTAGGTTATGTAACGAGGACGCAGAGACATCCCCCTTGGCAAGGATCTTCTGCGAACTGTAGAAGTAAGTCTAATAACAACCTAGAGTTCCTGTCTTGTTAGGTAGATGGGTCAGAGTAATCAGTAATCAGATCTGGTCTCATTGTTAGTTCACAAGACGCTTGTTCCCTCACCCTACAACCTATATCTGCTAACATTAAGAAGTTTAACTGAATAAAATTATAAAACTTATAATATTCATCTTTATTTAAAATTTCAATAATATAACAAGGATAAAAGTACGTGCTGAGAGCCACGTATTGCTCGTTAGATTCGCAATAAATGCAGTAAAAGCCTACTGCTTAACATTTAAAAAAACGATTAAAATTTACGCTGTATCAAAAAATCATTCGTAAGGAGAACGGTAAGTTGTAACAACTATGCATCGAATACGTGTTAAACACTATATACTAATTTGTAACATTTTATTCATTTTTGCAATTTGAGATAGATGATTACGAGCTCACACAGTACCCGTGGAATCTACAACGGTGCTATTTGTTGCATCTTCGCTGTATCCGGTGACGGATTCAGATCCTGTTCCAGTTCCGGTCACATCAGTCTCATCATCAGAGTAATCCTCATCGTGCGTGTGCGTTACAGTTTGTGGGAAGTCGGGTCGTACGTGTGGTATTACGCTTTTGCTACGTTCGAGTGACTGCTGGACAATTGATGCATTTAGACCGATACCCTAATTATCGTAAATAAAATACTTACTTTTCGCATTTCTTCTGCAGGTTCATCTTTGAAATGGGCCATACCTCGAGACTGGGTTTCCATGACGAATTTTTGCTCATGGGCGACAGTTGATTCATGAGGCAGGAGCATTGCTGGTGCTCGGAACATGTACGAGAAGGGATAGTAGAGGAAATTCAGGTGGGTTGCTGCATATAGATCAGCATACCTTGTAACCTGTAATAATCAGAATTAATTAAAGTTACTTAAATCGGATATTCCTCTTATAACCAAGAACTTCTACTCTACATCTATAATTAGGTGCTTTTTCCGTGATTTAAAAATTGTAATGTAGAAATTTTTAAAGAGGAACGTATTTTGTATTATCATAAAGGGGACGCTTCTCATATTTTGAAGGAGTCAAAATAAAAATTCGCATCAGGGGATTAAAAGACCACATTTGGCACGTGATACTCGTGTTGCTGACCAATGCCATAGCCTGAACAAGAAATGATGCCCACTCAAAATAACTGAATGGGCATAATTGGTGAAGAACAAAGGAGTGCTTATCATGGTCAAACTACTATAAAACTGAACTACTGATTTCCCAAATGCCCGACTGAAGAGTTACAAGAATCTGAGCAGAAAACAAAAAAAAAACTTACCTGGGAAGCAAAAAATGTCTGACGACTTCCTGATCGGAATAAGCTGCCCATCATGCCATAACTCATGTCCATTTTGTGCGTTACATCACGAATGGCCGTGCGAATTTTCGTAATATCCGGTTTTTCTTTCGCACTGCTGTCTAAATTTCTATAAAAAAAGTTTCCTGTTAGACCTTCCTAACAAAGACATAGATAATGATAGATTGTTAATCAGAGAGAGAATCAATCAAAGAGAACCAAACGTCAAGCCCGGTGGCTCATTGATAAGCTGAACGCAATGTCTCGGAATGAAATCGCCATAGATCGATTCTACTAGTTCCTTGATATTCCCAAAATATACATTTTAACAACTTACTTGTACAATTCACCCATTTTAATATCCAAAACTTGCAACTCTTCAAACAATGGACATCTATCCGTCCATACATGCAACTCGCGTACCAACTCAGGGATAATCAGGAATGTGCGCCAACCACGTATCTTCTTACTCTTCAGAATATCACCGAAAATGTGATCACCCACATAGAGTACATCCTTGCCCTTTGCACCCATAAGTTCAGTAAACACATCACAGGAACCTCGAAAGGAATACATTCATTATTTAGGCCTCTAAATATTCTCCTGGGCTGCTTTTGCTTTATTTTTTCTTTACTTTCCCCTTAACTGTCTATAAACCTACCTCCAGAATAGACATGATCAGAACTATAAGGCCCTGTATGAAGACCTAAATGACAAGCCCCAGTTTCAGTATCCACTCTTCTTAAGATTGTTCCTTCCCCAAAGAAGTTGGGTTTGTGAGCATCAACCACGATTGTATCGAAATAAGTGTACCACTTCCTATGTGGCTCATCAACCTAAAACATTTACATTACTAAAGTCTGTAATCCTACAAAGTTTCACACCAAATTACATTAGGACCATATGGGAAGTCAAACAAATGAGTCATAATTTTATTAGTATAATTGTAGTCGCTGTTGGTAAGGAGGAAAGTCTTGGCACCACTCTCACGGATCCTCGTAAGGAATGTTGCCAGTCGGTCATCCTTGGTTACATATTTATTGATATCATCACAAGTGTGTTTCTTTAACTGGTCTTGATTGATATGAACATAGTCGACAGAGTCTCTTACATCCTGAAAAAAATACCATCATCAGTAAGATCAGTATGATTTCATCAGTAAGATCTTCGACCAAAGGCAAGTTTTAAGGTGTTAATCCCTTAAAACTAAGCACTCACCCGCCAAATAGACTTGTAACTCATAAACATATCGTTATTCTTTACGCCATCTTTGCATGTTGTAAATTGTTCGGAATTGCTGAAGTAGTCGACGATACAGGCAAGCATGTACGTTTCCGGTAGATTAAATAAAGTATTCAGAATGTAAACGCGTGATTCATCCAGTTGCAGGAACTTGTTTGGATACAACTCATACACGTCAGAACTGAGGAAATGCTAATTAGTTTAGTCCTTGACCATGAGTAGATTGATGAAACTTACTGTTTCAAAAAGTTGAAACCATGAGCACAGACGAGAATGTTACCATATGCATCAACTTTCAGGAGGTTGCCATACAGGGTATCGAACCATAATCCTCTAAAAACATTATTACTTATTACATATTACACTTATCTGAACTGGCAGTGTAAGATTCTGAATTGCTATTCAGAATTAGAAAAATAAATATATTTGTGAAGTTAATGAAAATTGCATTAACTTCATAAAATGCTCCAATTATCTTAACGACAATTACATGAATCTGAATTACTATTCAGGAATTGTATAAGAAATATATTCGTGAGAAAATATACCAATTATCTGAATCTGAGTTGACAGAATAAGAAGAAAATGTTAAGTTATCTTAACGGCAATTACATGAATCTGAATTGCTATTCAGAATCAGAAAAACCAATATTTTATGAGATTAATAAAAAATTGCATGACCTTCAGGAAGTCCTTCAACAGATTTAATAATAGCAAACGCGGAAAATACCAATCATGTCAATCGAAAAAAATCCAATTAAAGTTGGTAGAACTATCAAAATCAAATCTGGAAGTCCTATCGATTTCACTGCACTCTAATTTATTTTTCTAGGCTAATGAAAGTAACGTTTTCCCTCGTAGCTTCTACATGAGTTGCCAAATGTGTCATAAATCATAATTAATTAATGAGGATTGTTGCTCACCTGATGGCGAATGATGGATCATATTCAAACTCATTGATTTCCTGTGGATAGCCAACTGAGACCATATGCGCTTTGATCAGATCAAAACTCAGCTTTTCATACTGAGGAGATTTATATTCTAGAAAAAAGATTGCCTGAATGTTGATTTTGCAGGGTTATAATTACTCGGATAAAAACAGGTGCGCCCAAACCCACGCATGTAAGTGGTATCTATTTTTAACATTTTATTACTCTAATCTCGATGTAATTGCATGCAATAAATACAACATTGAGAAACTCACCTGCGAGTGTATAATCCATATCGAATCCATAGAATCTGATATTTTCTAGATGCAAACTTTTATTAACGAAAATTCTGAAAGAAAGAAATGTATTTGGTAAATGGTATATAGTAAAGAGATTAGACAGATTAGACATTAATCCAACTTTGCTAATATAAAGTTGAATGTAATTATTTAGACCAGAAGTGGAGAGTCAACAGTTTCTATATTAATCAAACTTTTTTCGTTATTTATAACTTTATGGTTCCTTTCGTTGATGTGTGCCATTGACCACATTATGCGATTGCGTCGACTTTATTGTCGCATTGTTCGAATGTTGTTGCTGCATCGGGTTTGAAAATAACCACGAACAAAGCACTTCTTTGACACTCATAAATCTTTGCCGCATATTATTCAAGCGGCCTGATGCTGATAACAACTCTTGTGTGATCGTGTGAAAACAAATATATTGAGAAATATTTTCTTTGGTTAACTAGGTTCTACCTAAACAAAGCTAATGGACCTCGGTTAAACTAAGTGGTACTCCTAGGGTGCTCCGAGATGTAAGACTCCATTTGAACGAATAGTCGCCATCGATTTAGCAAGAGGTTTTTGGCTGTGGGAACAGCGCAATCAGATCCCTCAGACATAGAACTATCAGAGTAGTGTTTTGGCAATCCTTCCTTATCTGACTCTGATTTCTTTGTAGCGCACGCGGAAGAAGCAGGACTCTTAGAACCAACAAGACACTTGGAATCCGCCGTCATTTTTAGTACTCCTTGGGATAATTATTCTGCACTCAAGGCCTTTCCAATGTTTCAATAAACAAAAATAACTGTATAATCTAACTAGAAATCTAAAATTTGCTGAACCAAACTTTACTTAATCTTAGAGGTATTCCTAAGTTCTCTTAAGAATGTAGGATTTATGTTAGATTATACATAAATCGGTCATCTAGTCGAATAGTTGCCATCGACAGACATAACTATCACCAGAGTGCTTCCACATAGATTCGAAGCTCACAAAGGCCTCAAAGGCTGAAGCCGCAGATTGTGAAGATTGTCCTTGAGGCTGGTAGGTCCCAAAAGATTTCTTCCTTTGAAATCTTTCCTTATCTGACCTTGATTTCTTTGTAGCACAAGTGGAAGCAGCATGACACTTGAAATCCGCCGTGGTTTTAGTCTCTACTCTTTGGGATAATCATCATTCTGCACTCAAGACCACTCCAATGTTTCCAGAAACAATAATAACTGTGTAATCTAAAATAGAAACCTAATTTTATCTATACTAGACTTCAGCTGATCTTAAAGGTACACTCAATATCTACTAGAAATTAGGTTATATCTAAATCGGTCATCTAAATGAATAGTTGCTAACAACTTGGAATGAAGAGCAAATTTGGGCATTGGGACACCACGATCACTACCCACAGACATATATGAATGACCAGAGTGCTTCCCCAGAGATTCGAAGCTCTAAACTTTGACTGAAGCCGCAGATTGTGTAAATTGTACTTGAAACTGGACTGTCAATTGCTTTCTTGGAATATCTTTCCTTATCTGATTCTGCTTTGTTTATAGGGCACGTGGAATCGACAGGACACTTCCACAGAATCCGCCGTGTTCTTAGCCTCTACTTCTTGACCAAAATTTGGCTGTTCTAGACTTTAATCAAACTTAGAGGTACTCCTAAGATCTACTAGAATGAAGGATATCAATAGGGCTATACCTATATCTGTCATCTAAACGAATAGTTGCCATCGACTTGGCATGCTGAGGTAACTTAGGTATGGGAAGACCTCGATCACTATTCTCAAATATATATTCATCGAAGGACTTCCCCACAGATACGAAGCTCTCAAACATCTGGAGCTTATCTGAAACCGGAGATTGTGTTGATTTTACATGAGGTTGGAAGCTTCCAGATTTCTTCTTTGAATCCTGCGCAGACCCTGAATTCATAGTACCTGATTTGTTAACGGCTAACGGTTTAGCTGTAGCGGCGTTTTCGGCATCCTTCCTGGTTATAGAATCATGTTTGTCTTTGGAATCAGCAATGTTTGCGGGGTCAACAGTGTTTTCAGTACCATCAGCGCTTTCAGAATCAGCTGTTGATTTGGAACCAGGTCTATTGGAATCAGAGGAGCCCTCGAAATCATCCGTGTGTTTAGAATCCACGTTAGAGTCCTTCCTATTTTCCACTGGACATGCCTTGCACGAACACGGTTTCATTGTTTCGAGGAACAAAAATACCTGAATTATCTAAACCGGAATAATCTTTTAAAAAACTGACGTTTTCCTAACACCTATCAACATAACAATCTATAACGATTTCACATTGTTTTACTCTCTTATCAACAACTTTTTAGCAACACTTTTATTCATCAACAAGTATCATCGACTTACTCATTCGGGGGTATGAAATCCTCACGGATTACATGATTCAGATCTTCCAAATGCATTCTGGAGGATTTCTTGATACTTCAGGAACTTTGCGTAATTTCAAGTTAGAAATAGCGAAAACGCACAAAAATGCACACTTCACAACGCATTCAACCACGAAGTCGAAATCAACCAATATTTATATCCAATATTCGCAGTTATGTCGAAGCACGTATCAATGGTATTTATAAATATTGTCACTGGCTGTACACGTACTTGAATCTCTCGCTTTTCTAGGATGGTCACTGACGATGCGCGTTGTTTGAAGTTGCGTGCACGAATACGCGACGAAGGCGCGTCGCCGGCGATTTAAATTGAGCCATTTTCGAAAGCGTTTCGCCTGCAACTTCCACCAACAAATAATACTACTTGCCGCTGTGCAGGAAAACCAAAACGGCAGGAAAAACATAACTTTGTATGGCGGGGCGTAAACACAAACGTGGCATCAAGCATTGTGAATCTCTGACAAATTTAACAATCTTTCATTTATTTTAAGCAAAAAATTGTTATCTTTTGCTTAAAATGAATAACATTGCATCAAATATTTTAATATTATACAATCATTCAATATTTAATTAATACGTAATTTAATGCTCTGTTAAAAATATGTTGGTAAAGTTAAAAATTAAATATCAAAATGTCAACATTCAGTGAACAAAGGAAATTGCCCAATTAGTATAAAATTTACTATTTTAGTACCGGAAATTTACACCAATGAAAACATTAAACAGCACGAAACTTTATTTAATTTTCCGTTATTTTAGTATATAATAAAAAAAGGTTTTTTAATATTCAAGTTTTTAGTTTGATTTTTTATAAATTCAATTTTTTAATTGCTAAAGTTTTTATTACATTTCACTTTTATTATAATTGAATTATAATAAAAAAGTCTACAGTTATCAACAATATGCACTTGTTTAAACAACGATAACTACATTTCGTAATCTCTACAATCTACTGAATATTACTAAACATGATTAAAGATTGATAACGATAAGAATGGATGGAATGATGCATCAATTTTCTAGGAAAAAAGCATTTAACTATAAATTAGCTACGATATAATTAGCGATCGAGATGAATCATTATTAAACTGAGGAAACTGTTACCTTTCGGGTTGACATATCATCCATCTCATCGTCATAGAAATCAGTCTATTGCTCGCTGGTGTAGCCCAACAAAGTATAATAAACTGTGTCTATATATAAATACATCGATCGTAAAATGCAAATCTCCTTGATGGACAAATGCAGCAAGGTTACCAAAGTCACAAAACTATTTTATAACATCTCTATGTTGTAGTTTACTTGCACTAAAATTTGTTTATTAGTATTCACAGAAAATCTTAGAAAGTTGAACTGAAAATCATATCGTTTCATATGATTTTTCATTTTTTCCTTTTTAATTCCGTTCTCTGTGACGTCAGATAGTTGCTAGATACGCATATGTGCTCAGTTGGCAACATCGACAATATCGAAGTATGTTCCGTTTTGCATGTAAACATAAATTGAATGACGTCTTTTCGTATGAAATTTTCAATTTTCCTCACATTTTTCGGTCTTTGATTAGTCTACAAGTTCGTATAAAGAAAATCAAAATAAAAATGCTACTAAAAGCATTCGTAATATAAATATTTGTAAGGTGTGGACATTCTAATTTCTGACCTCTGTTACTTTAAGGTAACTTTCCAAGGTTGGTAGCTTTATTTATCATCTTAGGAAAACTTTTTAAATGTACAATCATAAAATTGTTATAAGCATTAATCATTTGTCTCTTGTTGTGGACAGTTCTGTGTCTGATATAAACTGATATGAAAATATTACTGGAAACACGTTTTTTTTTCTTCAAATAAACATTTCCATTTCGAGATATTTGAATTTGTTTTTGTTTAGTCTCGAACTCTCTGTTATCATCACATTGTTATTTTGAATGGCTGTACCGAAGATACTCTTGCTTGTCAGATGACGAATAATTGGTAATTAACGATATTAATTCACGAATTACATTAATTGAAAGTGAAAATGACCTGCACGTGGATTTGAACCAGCAACCTCTCTTCGGGTCAGCGCATTATCAATTACACCGAGAAGGCACACAATCCATCCTATACAATCTTGTCTTCTTTCCGTCCGGAGTCTCTTTCAATTAACGTAATTCGATATTTAATATCATTTGTTGCCTACGAATTATTATTTGTCATCTGGATATAACAAAGTTAGTTTCGCTAGTCATTGAAAATAACAGAGTACGACGATAGCAATGCGTTTGAGCGAAATTGTAAATAAGTCAAGTTCAAATATCTCAAAATATCGCTCGCAGGTTCACCTCCCAAATCGTATTAATCGTAAATATTATATACTAAAAAAATCCATGTTTAATAAAAAATAAAACCTTAGGGATTTTTTAAGCTGGATTTACTTTTATCTGAGATATTTGATGATAACAGATGGGAAAGCAATAGATAACAATTCATAATTACAAATATTGTCTTTAAATCCCGGAAAGAATTCCACTGACCCTCACAGATTACATTTATCGTCATAATATGACGTCAAAAAGCCTATCTCAATCGCAAATACATGTTTATCATTAAGCCTATAAGCCTATAAAAGTATATGAACTATATCTCCAATTTTGTGTACTCTAGAGATTTTTTACAAAGCATCGACTACTATGCTCTATTCAATTATTTTCCAATTTTTTTTCTCCGTTCTTCGGGAATCGGCTGGACACTAGAGATTTTAAACAGAATAAAAATATCGAAAAAATGTTCACATGTTGGAATACTTATCATCTTAAAACAATTTGGAATTATATAGAAATAAGTAATCTCATAAGGAGAGTGTTCCAATTGTCCTCCACCAAATTGAATGAAATTTTTTGTACGTGTAGTACATATATAGAAAACACTGTGTTAACGGGATTTTATGCCGTCTTGAGCCGTTTGCTTAAAAATAATTTTCAAAGTTGTTCATTTTAAACTGCCGCTAAAATGTTCAATATGCAGAATCAGTTGGTGCTTTAAATGTTTTTAATTATGTGTTATTTGTGTGTGTTATTTATTGTTATATTATTATTTGTTAAATATATAATTTGAAAAGAAAAAAAGTTCGCAGGCAAAATTCGAACCCGCGATCAGAAGGCAAGCACTCTAGCGATTACACCACGTAAACAATACAGCTGAACGTGCTGTTAAAGCAATGTATACCATGCCGTATTTGTGGCAAACTTTGAAAATTATTTTTGAGCAAACGGCTCAAAACGGCATAAAATCCCGTTAACCCAAGTTATTTTTTATATATGTACTACACGTACAAAAAGTTTCATTCAATTTGGTGGAGGACAATTGAAACACTCTCCTTGTCAGATAAAATATGGTAACCCTAAATAAATGATATTCACATTTTATGACAGAAGGAAACAGGAAAGATATGGATGTATCTGTCTACTGATGTAGTGTCGATTTTAATCCATAATTAAACTATCTACGCATAGTATTTATAGCTAGCTATACGCACACGCAAATATATATATATATGCATATTGTGGGTTTGGTGGTCAACCTACGCACATAGCACGAAATCGAGTACATGTGAAGGCACCAAATAAACACTCTTCTACTGTTCCACATCAAGTAATTAAAATACGATTGTGTAAACGACATAAAGTATGATAGCAGGAGTCGGCAAAGTATTTTTCATCTTTCCTGTTAATTCATTACTCGTATGTCATGAACTGTCATTAGGGGATTGCACAGTTTTTTTGTTGTCAAAAACTTGGAAGTATTTACTAATTATATACGTGTATGAAATAATACGTGTATAATGAAGTGTGAATTGAGTATGGCTTCGCTTCAGTTTAGGCTTGTCTGCCCAATATATTTAAAAAGAGGCGAAGCGACTCGAGGAAACAAGTTATCTCCTTTTAATACATTCAGATCTATGCTCTTCCTATGATTTATGAAATAATATGACTGGAAAGTATCTATTGCACTGACAAGCCGGTTTATCTACGCTTCAAAAACACGATTATTATGTATAATCTTTGTAAATTTTTTGAAATTTGGAATTTCATGCGTCGACAACCTAGTATTCCACCAAGGAACGCACAATTAGTGATTCGATTGCAATTATCGCCATCTGTATATTGGACAGCACGCAGGGACTCGGATTATGACAAAATATCGATATTTTTCACTTTCGATATATCGATTACAAATACCGATATGTCGATAATTATTTATATCACCGTTGTGATCTTACAATTAGCACAACAATATAATAATCAAATGAAATTAACACCGTGTGTTGTAAATTTAAAGACAAATTCATTGGTGTTAAGCTCTTGAAGATTGCTGAAGCTTGAACTATATAAAATTTGAAAATGAAAATATAATTATTCCCGTAAGGAATACATTGGGACGATACTAAAATCCAAAAAAGGGTCAGCGATTCTTTTATTTCATAGTTTTGAAGTAGTGGTGCTATAGTTTATTGAATTTTAAGTAACTAATTCGAATGATTGTCCAAAAACGCATATGTTAGTGCGTCTGCGTTACGAAGGATTTGAACGTGTAAACACCAACACCGCCCGAGTAATTGACGACTGGCCAATGAAAATGAAGTTTTGTGACTTATAGTTTGCACATAGATGGTGACATTTGCTTTGCAAATGCCATCACTGTCTTAGCAGTACATCACTTTGCCGACCCATGTTTAATTTGAAATTAGACATATTTTCTTATACAGAATAGTCGTGTTTTTGGAAACACACTATGACCAGCAAACTCACGAATCCGCATCAGTATGCATAAAAGTAGTTGTCTAGTCAGACAACGGGACAGATAACTGACAAGGAGAGTGTTCCAATTGCCCTCCACCAAATTGAATGAAACTTTTTGTACCTGTAGTACATATATAGAAAGAACTTGTGTTAACGGGATTTTATGCCGTTTTGAGCCGTTTGCTCAAAAATAATTTTCAAAGTTTGCAACAAATAGAGCATGGTATATATTGCTTTAACAGCACTCTCAACTGCTTACGTGGTGTAATCGCTGGAGTGCTTGTCTTCCGATCCAAGTTTCGCGGGTTCGAATTTTACCTGCGAGCTTTTTTTCTTTCCAAATTATATATTTAACAAATAATAATCTAACAATAAATATCACAAAATTACGCACTATTTTGTGCTATTGAAACATTTAAAGCAGCAACTGATTCTGCATATTGAACATTTTAGCGGCAGTTTTGAATGTATTTTTAATGTATCTGCACAAAAACATACCTGATTCTCGTTATAATTATTGTTAAATCTCTGTTTTCTGAATGTTTTGCTGCATACCTGGCATATTTGAGAATAGTGGCCTTTTTGTATCAATTACAACAGGCTCTATTGAGGAATTAATTGTTCCATGCGTTATGCAATTACTGTAATCAAAGATATGGTTTTCTTGTGTTGCATGATTCGCAATTTGAAATCTGTTGCGAAGTACTTGCGATAGCATTTATAGTTATGCAATTATTTGTTAAATATATAATTTGAAAAGAAAAAAAGTTCGCAGGCAAAATTCGAACCCGCCCCTGGATCAGAAGGCAAGCACGCTAGCGATTAGACCACGTAAGAGGTACAACTGAGCGTGCTGTTATTATTTAAATTATGTTTGAACAAACGGCTCAAAACGACATAAAATCCCGTTAACACAAGTTATTTCTATATATGTACTACACGTACAAAAAGTTTCATTCAATTTGGTGGAGGACAATTGGAACACTCTCCTTGTGAGACCAATAAAAGGCACGTTTTATGAAGTTTATACTTCGTATATGAAGACGACATCTTTGCTTTCTAAATCGAATCACTACTTGTTCATGCCTAACCACCGGGGGTCGGCACTGAAATACCAAATTCAAAATATTTTCTTAAACAAAACGTGTACTGGGACATTAGTGTATGTTTGCAATAGTGAACATAAACATATGTTACAAAAACAAGATAATTTCCGATGACATTCTCATTGTCTGTCTTCATTATTATCTAATTTAGTTAACATTTCGCCGCTTTAACGAGCGAGAATGATTGCAAAATACATAGTAAATATTTACGTCTAACTACCGCCCGTATTTGTCTACAAGTACGCACGCACATACACAACAGTGACAACAACTATTTGCTCAGCCTGTCGTTTAAGGAGCCTCTTATCGTGACCTCTCCATTGAACCGTAATCGTGCGTAAGTAAATCAATGAAAGCCGAGCTGAAATTCACAAACACGACGAGAAAATTGAATGCTAATTACCGCATCGTTTATAACGCTATTCAGATTTTCCAATTTGCTCTTTATCGAGGAGTTTATGAAGAGAACGGCTGCTATTCTTGTATTTCTATATCTTCTATTTGAAATTTTCAGGTCAAGTTTAGGCCGTTCCGAAAAAACTGGGCCACGTAGAACTCGAAATGCAATTTGAGTTTGAAATCGATCAATTTGGCTGGTGTATTCACACCGGCATCGGCACCGACAAGCACGTCATCGTCGGCGTCGGTAGGAATAAATCAAAAAACATAGGTGCTTCAAATTCAAGCCACTTCGCATGCACTTTTTGGCAATCGTTCGACCATCGCGCATATATTTTATTTTGAATTACTCTTGAATTCTGCGCAAAACTTCCCACTAAATCAATGTAACTAGAACCAGCAAAGTTCAACTGTTGCATGGATAATCTTGTTGACATTTTATAACTATATTTGAGGCGCTTTAGCAGAAAATATACATTTTTGGATTGAGTATCAACGGAAAATTTTGATTCAAGACTTTTTTGAGATTTTATAAAACTTTTTGGTTATATTATCTAGTTGCATTGTCGTTTAAGTAAGAAAAACTTACTTCAAAGTTATTTCTAGACAAATTGACGATAGACGAGGTTAAAATTAGCAAGCGTTTTATATTTTTTTGTAAAAATTTTCATTGGCCAAATTTAAGGGCATTAATAAATAAGTAGAATATAAGAATATAAAAAGTAGAATAAACGATAAATATTCATAAAATCCTTTTTCACGGATCACGAAGAAAGTTTCTCTGTATCATGATACTCGTCAACTTTATGCAAAATTGGACTACCGTAACTTGTTGAAGCCTAATTTCCTACCTATCTTTTTTTTTACAATCACCAATCGTCTTAGTAATTAAGTTTAGTATTCAACATGATGTGTTTAATCGATTCTTACTGTTTCATGCTTATGACTACAATTTTGCAAAATAGTAATATCATCCTCGCAAATAACGTATAAAATTGGCGAAGAATTTTATCTTCGCAATAATCAAAACCGACACCGCGTATTTCAAGGGAAAACCCCTCCGTTTCGACCGCAAAAACCAAAATCTCATTCTTCAATGCGGCGTTAGACAAAACTTGGCTGTATTTGTAACTCTAAGAAACATATTACAAGAATTACAGAATATGTGACGTCAAAAAGACGTCACATTTCATTTACACTTCTACTATATTCACAAAAAACAAATCATAAAAATAATCAAAGGTTTTAAACTCATCTGTTATTCTTTATAAGTTTCTCAGGCATCGAAGCCAGCTAGACATTTGTAATCTAATCATAATAATCCTACCTGTGAGACCATTTACGCTTATCAATCCACGCATGCTCCTTGGGCATGCCGCCGTGAAAACTCCTCTCGAAATCTCCCTCGTGTTCTTCGCAAGGCAGCTTTGGCCGGCTACTCGACGCCGAATTGGCACGTGCGCGTAGAACATCCGCAGTGACCGCATTTGGCACCGGATTCTTGTCCTCAAACGCAGCTTGTCCAATTTCAGGCATTTCTCTCCGGCTAATAAACTCTTAACCCTTTTTTAAAACTCGTAACTGTACCCGCCACGCTCGTTTCAAACAAACTAAGCAAAAGCGGATAACGCACGCGCAAGTCAACTCTGACCGGCCACAGTTACAGCAGCACACGCTCTTATCGACAAACTTGTATAATCTGTAAAATTGCCAATCAATGTAGTTTATGCACAGCGCGTCGTTTATTTTTCCAGTGCTATGTTCCATCCATTCAGTGAGACGACTGGTAGGTGCGTAGAAAAAATGAACGAAAGAAGTCGCGTCAGTTGGTCGATATTTCGTGATTGCACGGCCAAGTCACGCAGGAAACTACTTCTTAAGCAACTAGGCACCGCGTTGATATATCAAAACGCACACGCCTGCACAACGTGTTTATCACAAGTGATTTTCGCAACGACACTCGGGCGCTAGGGAACAATTTGCGTTTTGCTTACCGCTCAGCGAACGCTTCGCGCTAACGTGAGTAGCACGCGATAAGATAATCGCGCGAGAGTTGAAACCTTGACCTTAACTCGCAACCGGCCAACTTCAAGCTCATGAAGGGCAATTAGCTTTTCCAACTAACAGTGTTTAATTGATAATACGACTTTTCCTTTATCGAATACTTTCAAAAGTAGTTCCTTATCATTTAAAGTTTGTTATAAGAAGTTTTTGCTAAAATGTAACTTTAGATCTTTCGTAATATTTGTAGTAATCTACATGTAATTACAAAGTTTTAATTAACCCTTTATACCAGAGGGTTCCGAACTGGGAGCTGTGGCTAGTCTCAGGGGAGGCGCAAGAGTTTACGAGGGGACCCCCTTGGAATATTACTGAAGACGTATATTATAACATTATATTATCAAGCAAACAGAATCTAAACATAGGAGGGGGGGGGTCCCGAAAAGTTAGCGAACCTGTGTTTTATACAATGTCTAGAAAATAGTTTTAGATGTTTGGATTGTTCCAACATCTAACCTGAAGCTCTCTCAAAAAGCTCTTTCTAAAAGCTCTGAGACGTATATTCTTAATATTTGCTGAAAAGTAGCTTTGGGCATTTTATAGTTAGATTGTTTGAGATGTTTTGAAGAAGTTTAAGCCTTATTAAACAATATTAACGAATTCTTCTGATGAAACTTTCTAAAACAGAACTTTGTCCCTGTGAAATTAGTAAAAAAACAGATTTTTTAAAATAAGAATATTTCTTTAAAAAAAATCAGGAGTAACCCTTTTCTTTTGCATATCTTCTTTATATGACACATATTATTGGGGCCGGGCTTCTTCAATTAAAAGTACATGCAATTGCTACCTCTCAAACGCTTTAAAAAGACGTTTGTGATTCGGAAGTTACATTTAGGTATGAAATTACATATAAATTAAGTGAAACGTAATAAAATAATCATAAGAGCTGAATCCTTTACTATAACTCACAACTAATATTCCCCTGAAAGAGTTTTCTCTCAATTTTCTCAAAATTTTCTTTGATGTTTTAAAATGAGATGTCCGCAGGAAATCAGCAGTAAAATAAACTTACTACTAGATTTCAGTGATAAATCTACCCCAAGGGATTTCTTAACAATTATAAGAAACAAAATTTAAATGGCAAGAGTTTTCTTTGCATAAAATTCCTTAAAAAGATAGTTTGAGAAGGATAAACTACTCTCAAGAAACTGTCACAAAAAATAACCGAAGGTTTTCTTTATGATTACTAATGATAAACGTGATATTACAAGCATTCTCTGCCTATCAAACGTTTTAAAAAGTCGTTTTTGTCTCATGAATGTTACTTTTTCGTGTGAAATTTCTGCTAAGGTAAGTAAAACGCAATAAATTAATAATGAAAGTGTTGAAATCTTGACAGTAACTCACAACCTGCAACATCTCGCCTCTGACAATTGTAACTAACATTTTATTGAGAATAAAACAATTTATTCATATCAAAAGTTGAAACCTTGACAGTAACTCACAACCTGCAACGTAATATCTCCCCTCTGACAAATATTTAACTAACCAGGAGAGTGTTTCAATTGTCCAACACGGATTTGAATGAAATTTTTTGTACGTGTAGTACATATATAGAAATAAATTATGTATGAATTATGAATAAATGAATTATGAAATTATGTATGAATTACGTGGCATACCATCAACACTCCGGCATGTAGACCTACCTTGGCGTGCATGACGCGAGTACATGCGCAAGTACAAAAAGTTTCATTCAATTTGGTGTTGGACAATTGGAACACTCTCCTTGCAAGAATAAAACCTTTTATTGAAAGAAGAATCTGTTTGTATCCCTTTTATAGTTACATTTTGCTTGGAAGATTTATTAAAATGCACATTCTCTCTAGCTAGAATCCAGCAATTTTTTTTACATTTTAAATTAAGATTTTCCAAGAAATCAGCATTAACTACCTTAAGTTACGACGATTTTTTGCCAATCAAGCGCTTTAAAAAGTCGCGGATTAAAATAATCATAAAAGACTTAAAACCTTGACAATAACTCACAACCTGCAACACAAGCTAACAACTAACAATTCCAGAAACAGTCCATTAGCAATAAAACGGTTTCTCCGTGAGAAAAACTGTTTGTGTATATTTTACTCTTAAAATAATTAGTACCAAGCATTTCCTCTTAATAAAATGCTCAAAAACGTAGTTGTTGACGTGTTAAATTGGTTTTTGCAAGATATTGGCAGTAATTCAAAATTACTGCTGTATTTTCCTGCGAATGTAAACAAACTGATCGTTGACACAGCCTACGCCTGTTTGCATCGGTTTGGGCGAGTCATCCCGTTTTTCCTTCCTTGATTTACAGAGAAAATGTATATTTTTTATCATTACTCACCGATGCGGTGCGCTGCGATACCACTTCTTCGATTTCGCATCCTGCAGCTTGCCACCCACCACCAATCCTTCGATCACCTGGTCCCCGGCCTTTTCCATTTTGTTCCAACAATCTACTACCCAAACGAAAATCCACAAAAAATACTTTCTCTTTCAATGAGACAAAAACAAACACTACGTTAGCGAAGCGCTTCGGACGCGATAGCAGGACGGAGAAGTAATCTTATCAGTCTAAACACTTTAAAAAATATAGGAAACAAAAGGTTGCAGCTAAATTTCTAGCAGAAATTCCTACGTGTTTTATCCTAGGCGTGCTTTTTGCTAGCTAGACGAGTCGAGCACAGGAGGCTCGCATGCGAAACTGAATTGTCGGCACAGAAATAGAACCGAAACGCATCGTGCGTATTGCTCGTAGAAAAACAGGAGCGCAATGTGCTACATACGAACGTTTATTGCGCGCTGGGCAAATGTTGTGTTTGAGGGGAAAAAGAAAGCAACGTAAACGTACACCAATCGTCAATCCACCGCCTCACATTTTACACGCAAATTAGCAAGTAAATAATTCCTGCTGACTGCAGGAAATCTAGGGACATTTCTAGTAACATCGAATCGATTTTCAACACTTATGTTGCCATCTATCACAGTAGTACTGCACTAATGCTGATTTGAGGAAAGAGATACTTGTTAAAACCTTTAAATATATTTGCATGTTATTTTCCCTTATATTCTAGTGTAATTTTCCAAAAAAAAAATCATAAATTGCATGCTAACTTTTGAACCGTTAAAGGTACAGATCTGCCGAAAAAGAACTGGGATTGAAAAAGTAGCTAGGACTGACCAACCCTCGAGAGAGATATCTTACAGTACGACTTTTCCTGAAATTTTGATTAGGAGTCTGGAAGTAGACCTATGCCTAGTAATTCGTCTATGGTTGGAATGATATTGTAGCAGAGAATAGTTCTGTATAACTGGGAGTGTGAAGGTAACTAGGATTGAAGATATGTCTAACTCTAAGAGCGTAACTAGGAATACGATTATTGCTAAGAGTCAGACTAGGACTGGGACAAAAATTGATATGGCTGGTAGTAGTCCAGGATCTCCCGATGTGTTTGAAAGCACTTTTAGCGAAAATAAGTCGTCTGCACTCAACTAAATACGTTTTCGCAAATATTTTGGCTACTCTTTCCTAAAATTTCATTTGTTAGTTTCAATGTTACTGCCCACGAGGTCCCGGGTTCGATTCTCGGTGGGGATGCACAGTAAAGTGAATTCTTCTTCTTATCAATAGTATTACCCTCTAATATGACTAATTACATTGAACAAGAATTGAATAGAGCTAATGACCATAGCAGTCGATGCTCGGTAAATGGAACAAAAAAAAAGTTAGTGAAAATAAGTCTTTTGTCTGGCGAAATTAACATTCTGACGGGTGAATATACTGATCTCCGAATTTGTTCAGACACAAAGCCAACAGTCCGCAAAACCTGAAGAACCAATATAAATATTTGCGCCAAGGCAACGAAGAGAACTGCTGGGAAGTGGCAAACCAGGTGGAACTAGTAAAGGGGTAAGCGGACGAGACATCTTATTCCGCACCATCAAATATGGCTTGAACGAAGACGTGAACAATTAGATCTGTGGTCCTCGCAGTATCTCATGGAGCACTAAGCTTCGGTGAGTACTTGTACCATATACGAAAGCAAAGATGAATGCGCATTATGTAGGAATGTTCATTTTCCATACACATCTTCAACGGCCGCACCTGGGATAAGTTGAAAGATACAAATTTAAGTCAGTTTATGCCGGTCACAGTATTCAATTTTATTCCGCTAGGCGAAATCAACCGGGTTTCCGGGTGCGCTATATAACGTACCCTGCCAGCTAGGCACGCTCAGATATACCCACATGTGCATCCCAGGTGAGGAGTATGCATAGATGAGGTAATAGGTTGAAGGGGCACATGGTTAGCATGACGCCGGAGATGCTAAAAATCTTTCGTAGTTACCGATCTCCCAATGTGTTTAAACAATTTCATAATACAAATATACAGCATTTGAATACGCCTAAAGACATATCTCTCTAATATTTTATCGAAACTTTCATAGAATATTTCCAAAATCGCATGTTAACTTCCGAACCGTTAAGGATACCGATATCAGGATGAGTTTAAACACACTTTTAGCGAAAATAAAACATACCACTAAATGCAAACATGATTTCTTTCTTATACATAGGCGAAGCTAGTTTAGTTTACCCATGTAAACACGATTTTCTCATTTGCAAACTTTTGATTAAACATGGCAATCTCCTGTTGCGTTTCAACATACTTTTGGCAAAAATAAGTCGTTTGAGCACATCTAATTGCAAATACGGATTCTTTGATATTATACCTAATTTAAGAGTTGATAATTCATCAGGATATTACGTCTGTTCAAAACAACTTTTGGAGGCTAAAAATAACCACATAACCTAATAATAGTATATTGAATAACATATTCAAATTCTACATGTTTATTTACGATGGTAATAAACCAAGACCTTGCAAACAAATAGTCGCAGCCAAAGCTTTCGCATCTTTCTTGTTTCCACTTGCAACATTCGGTTTATATTCCATACCATTCAAAATAACCTAAAAATGAAAATCGAAGAGGTTAAGAGAAAATACCTACGAGGTTAAGAGAAAATACCTAAGAGGTTAAGAGAAAATACCTAAGAGGTTAAGAGAACATGTCATAACTTAATCTCATTACGACCTCATCATATTACCAATAAAAATGACACATTTTAAAATTATTTACCTTATAAAGAAAGTTCTTCATATGATCAGGACCACACTCAAAGTCTAAAATATACTCAGGCGGTCCTAACTTTCTCTTCGATGCATACTCATGCAATAAAGAGACCGGATGCTTGCCTTCCAGAGTCTTAACAGTTTGTTTAGGAATCCTCACAGCTGGCGTATTCTTCTTACACTCCTCTTTGGCGATCACCCCCTTCTTATCCAGCTTCACCTCCAATAGGAGCGGCTCTAAAGCACCAGTCTTCTCCTTACCCAAACCCTCGCCGGGTCGCCAGCCCATCTTCTGCAGCAGATGCATGCCCATTCCACCCGAAACAGGAGCCGCTGTTTGTAACTGATCCTGCGCATAGGCGCAAACCAACAGAAACGATTATATTCGATACATTTAGGGCACTAACGAGCACAATTGCTTCAGAACACTGAGATTGCCACAGTATTTTTTTTTGTTAGATTAGTTTGATTTGTTTGGCTATGACTTACCACACCAGTCTTTTTTCGCAAGTCGCGCCCAACGGCCGACAATTATTAGCATACAACTAACAGCGAGGACATGCTGCGCCACGTGCGTACACCAATCTCGAGCTGATTTCGTTCTCCAGAGTTATTTTGCCTGGCGCGGGGCTATAACAAGTTTTCAGGGGGCGGTTGTCATTGGTTTCTGATGGTTTCGATTCATCCCCCAAAAACCAACGACAATGCGGTACAGCAGTTGAATCCATTTTTGGGAAAATGGTCAAGGGCTGCTAAGTGATTCTACTTAAGAATCTAAGTTACTATTCATGAAGTTGTCTAGATTTCATAAGTTTGAAAGGTTGAAAGATTTGATAACATTTTTAAGGATTAGAGGTAGTATTTTGGTGTTAATTAACAAAAAACAAAAACACTAAAACGGTTTACTTCATAATAAATTTAATCGTATATAATTTATTGATTTGAGTTTTTCTGATCTATTTCATTTAATATCAGTTGAATTTTAAAAAAATCTTGGTTGAAATTGACAACTTGTGATATGTCTGACTGTCAAATTATGAAAAGTAGGCAATTCATGAATCGTAACTTAGGCTGGTAAATACTATCAAACTTGAATTAGATCATTTTATACAATTAAGAAGTGTAATCTATCATATCAATCCAAAATACACTGAAACAAATTAATTGAAATTGTTTAATGACTGATATTCTCAAAAATCTATTTAAAAATGCATAAATAATTTATGATAGTTTAACTTCTTAATATTCAAAAACCCTGAAAAATTGTTATAACCAGAGGCAAGAATTCAAGTTAAAATAAAGCATAAAGTCTTTAAAATGCAAAATTTGCTCTATGCTTCATTTTAACATCGTATTTGGGTGCAATATAAACAGCATAACAGTTACCAAAATATATTTTGATAAAAGTTATGCTGCAGTCAGTTAAAACTTCCTGTAAAGTGTCAAAAAATGTATAAATATAAATGTAAAGTGTACCTTTCGAGCCCATGCTTGATAACCTGAAGCAAGTTGTGCTTGACTCAAAATATTAGCTCCTGTTGTTCCTGTGAAATGACCTAATGGTAATTTGCTTTCTGCCCATGAATTCATCTGGAAATATTACATTTTTATAGATTTTCCATCAGAACCGAATAATGGAGAACTTATTCAATGATTGATAAGGTAAAATATATACTTACCCCTTGTTGCGCATTATACATTTCTTTAATTGCCTGAGAATCATTAGGATTTTCCTGCAGTTTCCTCATCGCCGCAAGCCTCTGCGATACAATCGACGCAATTTCCTGCTCTGACTGCAAATTTCCCTGCTGCATTTCCGGTATCGCGGTGACAGGGGGTGCGGCAACTGTTGGCAGTGCAGGTTTCGTTGGTTTAGGAGGTGCAGCTTCGATCGCCAGAGGCACTGCGGGATTTGCTACAGGTTTTACAGGCGGTTCCGGCTTTTTGGGCACCACAGGCACCCATTCACTCTCAGTTTTACGATGATGTTGACCACTGCTCACAGGAAACTGTATACGTAGTTCCGACTGTCGTTCTTGATTCGTTCTAATTGGTAACGGCACCGAATTCTGCATTTCAAAAATAAAAATGGTGTAAGATGCAGATAAATGCAAAAATCAAAAAAGTTGCAAAAAATCCAAAAAAGCGAAACATTAAAAACAAAAAATCAAGAAAAAAACACCAAAAAAGGAGAAAAAAAATCTAGAATAAAAATACCTTAATATTAATTGTGAATGATTTATCCTTAATCTGGAAAGGATGTCTGATTGCCAAGTCTTCATCATCACTTTCCGAATCGTCTGAAGACGAAACACTCGACAACTCACCGAGTTCTTCCTTCTTAGACAAAGTTTTACAGAAATCAGTGAGTTCTTCGACGGTTTTACCTCCACCACTAATAGCTGCGATCACTTTTTCCTGAGCTTGAGGCCCCAAAGTCAACGCACCTGAAAGTTGCCCACTCTTCATCATTTGAATCGCGTTTTTGCGTGCAATTTCTAGAAGTTTCTTCTTGTCAAACCGAGTTTCACGTTCGACAACTCTTGAATCCTGACTTCTTTCACTTTCTCGTGGTTTTAAACTAAAAATAAACCGATCAAAACTAAAATATAACAATTCAAATTGCTTACCTTTCTTTAGATATCTGTTCATCATATTTTTTATAAAAATCATCTCTCTTATTCTCTTTTCTCTGTTTGTAATCATATTTATCATCTCGATATTTATCGTCTTTAAACAACTCCCTGGATTTATTCCTATGACTTTGATACTTATAATCGCTTTTATACCGATCAGTATCTTTATACCCATCATATTTATCATAAAAATCAAAATGTTTACTTCTAGGCGATTTACTTCTAGATCTATCCTTATTTCTATGATATTTATCATCTTCTCGTTTAGTTTTCCTTGATTTTTCTCGACTTTTACTTCGACTACCTCGATTCCTTTCAATTATCGGACTTTTACTCGATCTAAATCGTTTAGAACTCTCAGAATGTCTTTCATGTTTCTTCCTCTTCATACTGTCGTATTCCTGATCATATTGTGCATCATTTTTAACCAATGAACTTGCTTTAATGTCTTTGATAACAATTTTAGACTTACTATTAACTTTTTCCTGATTTTTCACAGAATTAGCTCCATTTTTAGAGGTGGTTTCCCCTGATACAGATGTAGTTACCTCTTTAGATTTACCTTCATTACTCGGTTCGACTTTAATCTCTTGTTTAATTAACTTCTGTAGGGTATCACTGAGTAAAGAAGTTTCAGTGATTTCAGTCTTAATCAACTCCGACAAGTCAATACCTTCGTTATCACTACTGTCAGAACTATTCTCTGATTTTTTATGCTTCTTACGCGACTTTTTCTTACGTTTTCTGTCTTTCTTGTCTTTATGTTTGTGCTTCTTCTTGGATTTCTTATGTTTCTTATGATTATCATCGTCGTTCTTTTCCTTCTTTACAATCACAGGTGGTTCGGCATCGAAAGTTGAAAACAACTCTGAGAGAATCTCCATGGATGACTTGATTTCCACTTGGGGCTTTTCCTCTTTTGTTACGGCATTTTCTTGTGATGTTACTTCGTTTAATGCCATTTTTACGAAAGATATTTTGTTTACAACGAATTAATCCTATAACCTCAAAATATTTTTAATTTTTTTAACAGCGTAATACTGGTTGCCTACTAAGTGTTGTACTGCTTGGATATGTGTTGTTTTTCTCTTATTTCAGTATATTTCAAAGGAGTGATTTCAGTTAATGTTTATAAATGTTTATAATTACTTTATTTGTTTGTTTATCTCTAAATTGAATTCTCTCTAATCTAAAATCAGCAATTTTTAAAATACCTTTGTATACTGTAAAGTGGGTTGCATACCTCAACTCAATTTTTTAAATCACAACATTTTATGAGTTAATAAATTTGATATAGAGGAAAAAATTGGCAGAAACTAAATTAATTAATTAATAAGGAGACTTACCAATGCATCTAGATAAAGCAATACAATTTTATTCTTTCTTTTAATATTTTAGAAAATTTATTTAGAAAAATCGAAAGCTAGGTTATGTATCCAAAATCGGTATCATCGGTATCTCTGATCGTTGCAATCCGTTTTAAACCGTGAAAATTATTTATAAAAACAAATTTCAATTCGGTATTTATAAATAAGTATACAAGGAAGTTTAATGTCTCCAGATAATGGATCCTGACTACGAACTGCCCGATGCTGTGCGTGAAGAAGCAAGTAAACGTCGGGAAAAGGGTAAATATTTAAGTTTTAATAAAGAAATGCGGGCTTTTATTAACATCTACATTTTGAAACCTACTAATTTTACTACACAATTTAGACAAACAAGACCAGGTCGAAAAGGCTCGAGTGAAAGTTCACGAAGACTTTCAGAAAGAATTCGAACAGAGAGAAGAGCAACTCATTGAGATCCAAAACCGTATCACATGTCTGGCGAAAACACTGCACGTGCTTCGCTACGTCCTCGTTTCCAGCTACTACAATAAACCAGAAGCTCAGCTGCAACTCTCCGAGGATGAATTGAAGTTCGTCGACAAACAGAACAGGCTACATCCTGCCGTGAAGAGGCTGACAAGCGAACGGGAGCTTGCAAGCTTGGATTTTACGAAGCGGAAGACTCGACGGACTCAAAAATTGTCCTCAAATCATGTTACGCCTATTACAATGACTGAAGAAGTAAAAGAGAGTAAGACATCTGAGGTATCTAGATCGATGAGTTTAGAATCAAAAGATGAAGATGCCACGACGATTCCTCGAAATAGACTCATGACGAAAAGGCGCATTATTGTGGGTAATATTTCAAAGTGGATGCCTTCTGAAAATCCTGACGATAAGTCAACGCATAAATGGATGGTTTACATTCGGGGGCCTGCAGATAAGCCTCGAATTGATGACATTGTCGGGAAGGTTATATTTCATTTACATCCTTCTTATCAACCACATGATGTCATTGAAGTTTGGTGAGTTTTTTTACTTTTTATTAATTTACGTAGATGGCTATGAATTTGAAATTGTTTTTTTCATGGGTGTCTATTTATTGGTATCAAGAGTACATATTTGATAGTTAAATAATATGTTGGTAAGGTTATGTTCCATTAACATTGTTCGTTCTCGGTTGCAACCCGCACATCTTGATTTCTTGGTTGCCTGCATTCCAATTCCGCTTTTCTAAATATATACCTATATTGAACTAGATTTGCGGTTAGGTTGTTTTTGAGGTTAACTTTAGAACATATTTAACTGCTTTAACTTTACGTTACTTTAATTAGGATAATTTTAGAACATAGGTTATAATTGCGCCGATACCAAAATATAAATTTTATTTCACAGCGAATATCCCTTTCATCTAACACGTCGTGGTTGGGGCGAATTTCCCATACGTTGTAAGCTAGTCTTCAACAGCCCGCTGAACAAACCAGTCGATATAATCCATCACCTAAAGTTGGATAAAACCTACAGTGGGCGTCAAACCCTAGGAAACGAAAGTGTTATAGAACTAACACTCTACGATGAAAAAACACTGCCTATGGAAGAAAAGGAAAACATTTTCGATATAGAAATTGTTAAGACCGAGTCATCAGAGCAGGCCCAAAATATCACAAAACAATTGGTTGTAGATGACTACAGCCATTCGACGACTGTTACAGATGAACTCTTGGATCCAAACTTTATGGATGTCGAGAACATTGATATTTTGGAGACAAATACAACTCTTCTGACTGATGATATTAAGTCGGAGAGCAATGATAATGATACGTATTACGAGTATTGCCCGGCGTTGAGTGATCATACCTACTCGATGAGGAGTGTCCGATCATGTTGATCACGATGATTATGTTGGAGATAGACGAAATGTGTTCAAACTAATTTGTTATATTTATAAAAATATAAAACTTAAGATAGCGTTTGTTTTATTTGAAATGTACCTGTATGCCTTTTCTTCTATCATATTCGGTCTGATTGTTTACATACATTTAGACATTGCTAAGCGGAACTGAAATGTAATTTTAATATCCGTACGGTTATAGAACCTAACTTAATCAAACCTAACCTCAAATGTTTTTTTGAGCTACTCAAACCCACTATATACGGGCTGCTAGGCTCGTTTACAGGAATTGCCCGAAATATCCGCTTCAGGTCAAATTTTCGGATATCCCGAAATTAACTTCTTCATATCGGAGATCCATCCACTAAAATATTTCCGAAATTAGCCTTGCAGTCCATTTTCTGTGTCTGATTTCAGATCAGTATTCCTGCCACGTATTAAGCTAATCTACTCAAATCAAAAGTAATCTTTCATGCCACTAGAATCTTGCATAACGTAACATAACATCTGTTAATTATGAGAATGGGTTTTGGAGCACTTTTTCTATGCGGATACCTAGGAAAATCTGACATGTGTATAAAGTAGTAGAGATTAGATTATGTTCCTGTTTGAGAGGTGATCGGTCTAGGGGTTCCGAGTAAAGAGCCCAAAACCAGATCTGTTGAGATAATATACAAGTAAACAAAATGTGTTCATTCAATAGTTATTCAAATAAAACTATATGATTTTTTATAAATCACAGAAACGGATTATACGTATCCGAATTCTGAGATCCCTCATGTTCCTGCGCATCATCCTCCCAATCTTCAGATTCCTTCCTGTAAATAACAGACATATCACCGCTCTCCCTATGCGTCTTATAGTGCCTGTGTCGATCTGAATGTCTATCACGTCCTCTGAAGTCTTCCGCTATCTTCTTCGTTTTTGTGGCGCCAATGATCATTTTCCAGTCGACATCGTAGACAAACGGGTTCTTATCTACCACTGAGATTAACTCGTCTTCAATATCTTCATAAGCTGAAATAAATTCATTCTCCAAAGTGTCTTTCTGCTGATCAGTGTAGTACATTTGACTCATGTACTCCTCTTTAGGTTTTTCAACTAGATCCGGAAAGAGCATTGCTAAAGTGGCGTTGAAGATTTCATCGACTTTCGCTAGTCTAGTTTTGATTTTTTGCTGCTTCCGGGCGGCTTCAGCTTCCATTTTCTTCAAGGGTGCCTGTTGCTTGATCAAAGTTTCTTTGTCAAGGCGTTTGTTGGATAGTAGTTCATTGCCCATGCGTTCTTGTTCTTTGAGAATCCATTGTTCCACTGCCCATTCTTCAAACTTGCCAGGTGGAGCTGAAAATTTAGCTGCGTCCTGTTTGGCTTGTTCTTGAGCCTCTTTCACCCGTTGCTCTTCTTCGTTGGCCTGACGAGCTATTTCTTCTTCACGAAGCCGTACCTGTTCGGCAACATCTTGAGCTGCCTTCTCTTTGATCCAACCCGCGTGTTTCTCTATCCATTTTGACTGCCAAGCTTCCAAATCCAAGGCACGATCAGCATTGTTCTTTATAAACTTCCGAAAACTGGATAGTTCTTCCTCGTCTTCCACTTTCACTGTATTATAGTAGATGAGACGTAGGGTACCTCGATCATCAGCAATTCCAAACATCTTCTCTCCTTTGTTGCGAATGGGAAGGGGGTGTAACTCGCTATACATGAGTGGCTTCCCACTGTAGGTAATCTCAGTATAAGCAGTGTCACTCTTAAAGTCCAAATTCCAAAATTCTCTACTTCCATCAGAAGTAGTGAACCAGAAACAAGCCGGTCTTCCCGTTTCCCAGTTACCATGGGTATATTTATGACGGGAACGCCTCCAAAGTAATGGTTTTTCTCTCAGTCGTGTAGTCCAGATGCAAAACATTTTCCCACCTACGCTCAGATAGACATCTTCCAGAATGGGATGTCTCTTGATTGTGAGCACTGGACCATCGTGAAATTTCGCACAAGTTTGGAACTTGGCGGCTTCCTTTGAATATTCTTCACCGGAACTATATTCATAACCCTCCCAGTTTACAATGAAAAAATCTCCAGCATAAGATCCAAGTGTGATTACAGGAAGAGCTGCCTTCCTTGGCGGGGTGGTTATTGGCTGGTATATAATCCTCTCCGTGAAACTAGGGATCCTCTTAGGGTCCGGATTTACCTCCTCGTATTTCAAAAAGTCTGTAAGAAGGCAAAGACCGGACACTGGGCACATCTTTTCAAATTGAGGATGAATGACGTCCACTTGAAAGTGGGGAATCATTCTTCGATTGAGGATCCTATACGGAGACACATCCATTGTTAGAGCACTTGGTCTCTGCGGCAAACGTCTAGACTTCCTTACAGGTTTGTAGTCACCACCTGTGAGCACCTTCTGGTGGAGATCCCAGAACTTAATAGTACCATCGGAACTAGAACTTATAAATTGCATTGAGGTCCCCTCTTCTTGGTTGATTTGTTCGATATGACCGGTTCTAGCAACTTTATACAAGGGATGAATCCATTTAAGACCTGTAATGTTATTCAGATGAGAGTCCAGCAATTGACTGTAAGCTGTAGGAGGCACCAGTGTATAGTCACGGGTATTCTTCATCCAGGACATTTCATTGTTCATTCTCGAACGATAAGATTGCTGTGCGGGACTAAGAATTTCTTCAGTTTCCACTTTGGTAAGTTTATTTTTGATGTCCCACAGAATGATTTGACCGTTTATACAACCTCCTACTAGAAGATTTGGATCATGGGGACAGAAAGCCAAGCAATGTACTTCGGCATTGGTTTCTAAAACCAATTTTGGGAACAGAGAGTCTTTGAACGACCAGATCAGAATAGGGTTGAATCCATGTACTATACTGGACATCAAATCTGCATTGGAAGTTTGCGATATATACCATTTTGGAGATATACTAGCATAAGCAATTGCTACAACACCAGTCCACATGGGATGCCAGCTAAGAGCGGATATCATTTTCCCCATACATCGTTTCACATCATCAAACGAGTTATACTCTTGGTAGATGCTATCTACGATTGCAGGTCGAGCATTGTCACGAAGATCCATATAATCATTGGTGTAGAAATTAATATAGCCATTGACGTTTAAGCTATCTGAAAATTCTGGCATCGTTGCCGCTATATACGACTTGAATCTTGTCATCCACTCTCTTGAAAGAGACTCGATGTAATCAACGTGGTATTCATACTGAGTCCATGCATTTTTGGGATACGGACAGAACGTTTGGGCTCCTTGTTCCCGATGTGTCGGGGATACCTGAACGAAATTGTCAATTCTTCTTTTATGAAGAATTTGTTGCAAGTACCTAGGGAGAACAGACAATTCAGCGTAACCATCCCGGGCATCTTTAACTAATCGACATCTAAATTTCACATCAGGACTAATAATGGGATACTTGGCTTCGAATTCGATCTGTAATAACCCTCGATTGTTTAGAATCCATGCATCCTCCACTTCTGCCTCACTCCCAAAGGTGTACCAAGGACCAATACTTTTGTTGATCGTATTATCCAAACGAGCCTGTTGAATGGCCTCTTCTTCTTTTACAACTCTAGCCACTTCTTCTTCGGCTTCCACATTCAGGCAAACATAAAATTCGTCGTAGTCACGGACTTCATTTGGAATGTATCCGACTAAGATTTGGTCATTGGGGAAGTCGATGAGTTGTTGCTTAAATTGCAAGAAAGTCTGGAATTCAGGCGGTACGTCCTCGGACTCCACCTGCTCGGTGATGTAGTACTTGTTCAGATGCTTCCATGGTTTCTCTGCCGTGACATCTTCACCGACAACACATTTGAGGAGGACCTGTACCTCCTCGTCAAGAATCACATGACCAACTCCTTGGATCGCATCGAACACTGGTGGCTTACACTCGTCTTTGGCATGATGGTGATGATGACGGTGTTTACGTTTATGTTTTCCCTTCTTTTTACGGCGTGGACTTTCTATAGAGCGTACGCTCTCCGAACGGCCAACAACTGAGACTGTTGGTATATTAAAATCAGATTCCGAGGATTGTTGGGAGTCTAATTGGACACTCGAACTTTTTAGCATCTCTCTGGACCCCATCATTGACATATTGGCCTTTGAAAGCGACCCCAACTTCGCGATAGACTTTCCCATTGCCGATGCCGAACCTGCTAATTTTGCGAGTTCATCGCCAGCTATATCCGCGTTAGACATGTTTGGATACTTGTCTTATATATATATTAATAATAATATGAATTCTATTTTTATTCTCGTGTTTGAGAATACCTTTAGATAAACAGCAATGATTGCTATAATTATTGATTGACGTTATAATTGATTAACAAATGTGACAGAATTTGAATAATGAACAATCAAGAGGCTGTTGATATTTTGAAACATAGATCTTTATAGATCTATCGGTTGCTAAGGATTTATAATATGTTATCTTTTGAGGATGCTATACGGAGATACATTAGAGTTGCATAGTTACAGCACTTGGTCTTTTCGACAAACATCTAGACTTACTTAATGGCTTCGCACTTCTAGTGGAGAAGGTTAATGATGTGTCACAATGATCTTGTTTGAGGGCATCTCCTTATTGGAGATGTGGAAGGTCGTAAGACTAAGATTTAGTTTGGATTTTCACGTCTAAACTTACAATTAGTTGGTTTCATCGTAAGAGAATAGGTGTGGTCTTAAATGATTTAATCGAAGTCGCCGTTGGTTGTTCCTTTGTATCTGTTGCCCGTGTTTTAAAAATGGCGACATGGAAAGTATGCCTAATTCCACGTAACGAAATACAAATTGACTGCTACAATTGTTTCGGAACTTCTGGTCTTTAGGAAATTATAGACATTTCGCATTCCTTTCCATATGGCAATCTCAAACAAGCTCTATTTTAGTTGCTAGTTGACTGAATATTGAATTACGCTAGGTGCTCTGTTTAAATGGGATCAGCCGAACGTACAATGTTGAAGCTCGGATAATAGGATAGAGCAATCGAGAATTAGATTGTGAAGTTTGGAACTTTCTATTTGTCTTTGTATGTACAAATAGTACACCCAGTTACTTTCCCCAATATTCAAGTAGTAAGTAAGAGAAGTATATTTGAGATGATTCAAGTTAGATAATATTATTATAAAAGCAAAAAATAAAAATAAAATAGTGTTGTTAAATAAGTGTTGCTTCGATATGAATTGGGTATGGCTTCGATTGTTTTAACATAATGAAATCTTGATCAGACAGGGAACTTCTAGAAGTGGCTATGTCGCCTTGATAATGAGATGTGGCTTCAAAGGATTAACTCAGTGTTACCAGTTGATAAGAAGTAGGTATGTCTTCGAATAGTTTAACATATTGATATACTTATTAGACGTCGGAAGTGGCCTGGGCCGATTTTTCTACTTCTAAAAGGAACAGTAGGAGGTTATGTTGGGAATGCTAAAGGTGTGGCTTCGAAGGTTTGTCAAGCACTGTTGTCAGTTTGATATATGAAAAGTAGGTGTCGCTTCGAAGTATTAACTTAGTGGTACCAGTTTATTTGGTAGTGGGTATGGCTTCGAATGGTTTAATATGCTGAAGTATATGTCAGACATGGAATAGATGTGACCTCGCACGATTTTACTTCTTCCAGAAGGAACAATTGGAGGAAAATATGCATATCTCTAAAATATGTAGTTTATTAATTTAAATATGATATACATTGATATAAAGTTTATCTAAGTACCTCCTAGAAGATCCTACGCCGGGAAAATGTTAGTCCAAGACATTACACAAAAATTGTATATCACATCCATGTAAGTTCTGGATAGGGTGTTACAGGGTTGTGAAGTGTTACGCCGTTCTAGTCCTAGGCCAAGCCGGCCGGTTTCGGACACGTCGATGGGACTAGACGCAAATCTCCGACCCCTGCTGCCGACTACACCATCCAGGCGACGCGGCTTACGCGTTCGCCGTTGCTGGCCGCCGCCGTTGAGGGGGCGGGCAGAGTGAAGCCGCCGATGCCGCCGATGACACTCACGCCGACCGCGGTGCCCGCATGCGACTCGGCAGGCGGCCCGGGTCAATCCGGATCGTACTTGCAATCAATGCGCAGCAGTATTGCGATGACGGCGAGCGTGACGATGGTCAACACCAATTCGACGGCGGCGAGTATCAGAAGATCAGTGGGATCGGTCGAGGGCGTTGTATCGTAGACGTATTCGTCCGGTGTGAAGCTCTCGCCAGGTTCGAAGGTGGTTGCAGGCGAATGCGAAAGTGTCTTTGTCGACTGCACCGCCAGGGCTGTGAGGAAGGAGAGGGCCATCGCCCACAGGATCGACAGGGGAACGGCGATCCTTACTGATGGACCCAGGAAGCGTAGGGATGATCCTGGCATGCAGGTGGAGGCGCGATAACCGCCGAAACCTCTCGTTGTATGAATGCTTGCAGCTGAAATAATAAAAAATATATTTGTTAAAGCCTTACTGATCAATTATCCGCAACCCGGGTTCAGGTTACCCGATTTACTCGCGTTTCTACACTCGTTTCTATATCAGTCTGTTTACCCAAGTTTGAAGAATAAACCAAGTTTATCTCAATTCGAGTTTAAAGTTTAAACTGGTTTAATACTAAGTTTCGAGTTTAACCAGGTTTAATCCAGAGTTTCTAGTTTAACTGGATTTAATCACGAGTGCCAGATTGAACCGGGTTCAAACCCAAGTTTCGAGTCTAACCGTGTTGAAACCCGAGTTTCGAGTTTAACCGGGCTCAAACCCCCGGTTTCGAGTTTAACCGGTTTTAAACCCGGGTTTCCAATTGTTTCTATAATGCCGTAATTCGGAAAATTACAATCTACTACAAAACAAGTGCGTGCCTTCCTGAAATTTCGGATATCCGTTACAAAATCAATCTTACAAAGGTCTGCCACATGCTAAATTTTCATCTAAATTTATGTAGAATGAGTTTTAACCCAATTTCATTTGCTTAAAGTGAAAGTCTAAGGGTTTCCATCGTCAGCAGGAGGTGACCTTACATCTCAGGTAAGTTTAGATGAGCTTACGGTGCGCAGGCAACGAACGGTGGGAAATTATTTAGGAGAAATAACTTAATTAGTAGAAACGCGCTGTCGCTGGTCTGCAGGCCTGATATCAGCCTCGAGACGCCTACGCATTTATATTTAGGTACATTTAATTGCTTGTCTCCGTAGCATAACGCTGGGAAATTCACCTTTTTACCGAGGGGAATTTCTACAAGGAGATTGGTTTTAATTTAGGACCTCTCAGATGTCAATAACATGTTGTGTCAACAAAAATAAACTGCGTTTCACGTCCTACAGACGGCTATCGCTATTAAATTTTCTTTTATCTTGTTTTTCAGCTTCTTGGCAGGAAATATATTTTTAAAAGTCTGAAAAGTTCATCTTGAAACATACATTTGCAAGCTTATGGTTTAGTACAGGAAAGTTTGGTATGAAAACTCGAGATTGGTTATAAACTTATGTTTATTCGAAATTAAAAGTTCCAAAATGGAAATAGTGTAATTTGATACTAACACCCGTGATGATTTAACTATATTGCAATGTCCTAAACTCGAATTTGGCATATAACCTCAGATTTAATGGAGATTAAAAACCGTGTTTCATATTTTCTAGCTTTATCTCGAAACTAGGTTTTGTATTGAATGAATTTGGGTATATGAGAAATATTACATTTTTGTTTAATTTAATTATTTTTAAATTAAAAAAAATGTTTAAATTTAAAATTTTTCAATTGAAGCATACAATTTTGTTATTCTATAGAAAAACACGGGTTCACCTTACTAGAATTTGTGTATATTACGTAAACTCGCGTTTAACAGAATTTTTAACCTCAAGTTACAAATTTTATAAATCCATTAGGAAACCGGGTTTCTCATAGCCCGAATTTGATAAAATTTTGAGAACAAAAGGTATACTTTGCAATAAAATATAGTGTGTAACCGAGTGTAATTGAGTTGAATAACTTTCGAATTTTCGAAAGTTTCGAATTTCCTAACCCTTTACTGAAACTTATGTTGTTTATTAGGATCTATAAACTCGATTTTAAAATTTTAATGCCGAGATCCCATATTAGATTTTATAATTAAAAACTCGGGTTTAATCAAATTTAATAGGTCGTGTTTATCAGACGAGAAGCAAAAATTTCGAAATTCGAGATTTAAATCGAGTTTTGAACTTCACTTCACTTTTACCGAATTTAAATTCGCGATACTCGAATGAGAGACTATACTACAAGATCACCAACCCGAGTTAGAGATGTAAACTCAACTTTAACCGAGTTTATTAACATATCTAGTTTATTAACATATCACGATTTTCAAATTTTGTAACTTTATACCTAAATCAAATTTAATACCTAAAACGAATTTGAGAAAATTACAAGAACACAAACTAGACTTTATAACGAAAATCCGACTTTAACATAGTTTGAAATCTATAGTGTCAAAATGGGACATTTTATACCGAAACCCGGGTTTATTACTCAACTTTGACTGAAACTCGAGCTTAACCGAGTTTAAAATCCCGACTTTCAAGATTGGTTTTTTTTATTTTGAAACCCGGATTTACATTAACCGATTTTTAGTACATTATATGATCCCAAATTTAATCTCGAAATAGAAACTTGAGATTACCCGAGTTTTAAAAATCGGGTTTCAAATGTAGTTATTCTGTACCGAAATGAAGGTTTACATTACGGCAATGTGACTAAATTTTAATATTTCATAGTCAAGTATTAAAATTATCAAAATATTCTCAAAATTATCAAAATATTAAAATTTGCTACAAAAACCCGAGTTTAATCGATGTTTAAAAGTCGACTTAAACCGAGTTTAAAACTCGAGTTTCAATTATCCTACCCGAGCGGAGTTTCAAGTTCTGTCAAATTTTAATGTTTTTTATTCAATTAAACAACGTTATTACTATAAAAGGGAATGAAAGCGAATAGATAGCATGTTTTATCAAATACACGAGTATGCTTTTTTCAGGGTTAATCGTATTAATATTTTTTATTGTACTCCTATTTTCGATTCGATTTCCAAACCGTCGCAAACCTTCCATTTCATTTAAAAAGAAAATGAAATGTTCACCCCCTCTCCCAATAATACGAAATAAATTCCATTCCATGCGATATATGGATGCTTATTTTAAGCATATAGAACCTAGTTTTCAGTCGACTAAACAAAATACCTTTTTCGCATTTACAAAATCAAAAAACGCCATATTCTGTGTCCTCCATCTAAATCCTGCATCATAAATGGATTATATATGATTTGTGCTATTGTACGAGTACTTGTTTCCATTTACGATTCATATTTCATAAAAAATTGCATGTCTCTCATATATCTGTTCTGCTCTCTGCTCTTTGTGCTGCTCATCCAAGACGAAATTGAATTTTCGCATATTTACGACGTGAACTATTCGTTTTTATTTTCGCAGATTTCGCTCGGTGCTTTATACTTACGATTTGACAAAGTCATATAAATCTGGGCAAGCCTGGGAAATCTATTTAACTTTATTTGACTTTCGGATTGTTTTGTGCTTCAGGGGAAATACGTTGTCAAATGTTGTCAGTTTAATTGCATTTCACTTTTTGGTTTTGGGCTTTGTTCCTTTCCTAAAAATTAATAAAAGTGAAGCTTCTCTGTGGGCATTTATTTATAAATAAATAAAAATATTTTATTTCGGTACAATTACATTTGCATTTATTTCCTGAGTGATGATGTCAATAGAAATTTGTACGTGAACATGCGACACGTCCGGAGCAGAAAATCAATAAACACGGATGTAATTCAATTGGAAATGTTGCGAATACTGAAAAGTTGTTAATAACATAATTTTATTAATATACATGAAAGGAACTCATTGTTTATGGGTACTATTCATTCTTTCATATGTTTTCCAACGTTATTATAGAGCATTTTCATGAATTCCAACGTGATTTCACTTCATTTTTTTATTTTGATTGATGATTTTATGAAAGTTTCTCAAAAATAGACTGGATTGAAATGAAAAGAGTGTGTTCAACACAATACTACATTTCTTGAGGCGGAAGTTTTCATGTGGCTTTCTGAAATGTTGCGAAATCAGGCATCGAGATAATAAGCTATACCGATGACATTGCGCTGATTGCTCGGAACCAAAGCCGTGGAACCCTACTCGCGAGACTGGAAAAATCTTGTACGTACGTCAGGTCGTGGACAGAGCATACTGCACAATCTCCACGGAAGCAGGGCATACCGCCAGCGGATCTCTCAGTGGAGCAACAAAATCTGTGCTACCACGAAAAAGTGTAGGGCTATAACATAGAGGTACAAAATATAAAACCTCTCCCAGCTAGGGCGATGGAAGACTGTAGGAAGACGTACAACATCATAACGGGACCAAATCATAACGGGACCTAACTTTCACTAACTTTCACCTAACTTATCGTCAGATAATGACGGGTCACGGGGTATTCGAGGTGTATCTCAAACGCATTGGGAAGCGCCACATGGCACAATTCCGTTGACATTCCGGACAATGTCGAGCATTCATACAATTAACTCCTATTATCAACTCTTATTCTCTGGATAGAGCTAAACAGCTGTAAAAGTAGCAGATCCGCTTCCAATGGGCCACTTGCTCAGGGTAGTAATACGCCTATAGGTAACGCCTATA
>JAODAC010000782.1:0-39280 GCA_027575185.1 Mimaenictus wilsoni | reverse complement strand
CACTTATTCCAAATTAATTCAAAGCTGCAAACACTCTAAGCGAACATGAACCTAACACAACACATCGAAACAAATTACGAGTACTCACGTTCGGGGCAGTGTGCAAATACAGCAGGCGCCACTATGGAGAGAAAATCACGATTAGTAATTATTTAATATTTATTTATGCAAATTATGCGCCTAGGTACAATATAGATGCGAATTGGGCTGCATTTGGTTTTGTTTTTTGTCTTATTTCATTTATTTCTTATGCATTTATTTCTCATTCATTCATTCGCTATTTGTCGAGAAACTGAAAAATCATTACAAGTATCGGCCAAAATGATTTCTATGGTTGGTTGTATGTATGTCCCAGCATTTTTTGTTGTCGTCATATCCCTCGTTACGTCTCGTGTTACGGCGCCAAGATATTGAACATACGTACGTGTTTTCTTATGCGCTCACATTTGTTTTTTAATAATAATTTAATAATCATCTATTTATCTGTAGTGCATGCATCATTCATTTGTTTAGTTTGTCGGTGTTGTTCTCGCATTTATTTACTCTTTGTTTAACCAGTTTCCTCAATTTGGTACTCAGTACTTACATGAAACCAATCAGCGCCTGTCGCCGCCTCCCACGACCAGACAGCTAATTATTACGCAATGAAAATGTAAACAATAAGATTCGCAAAAAGTCGCGCTTCTTGTAATTCAGTAAAACAACATTTTATCCGATTTCGTCCAAGTTTTCAGTAATTTCTCCGATATTTACCCAAAAACCTCTCCTCAACTATATACAAATCAATTCTCATATACCTCAATAATAATAGTAATAATAATGATAATCATAATTTAGTAAATTTCTTTATTTATATAATTATTAATTATTTCTTTGTTTTTTTTTCTTGGTTTTTTGTATTTATTATGTGGCAGTGTTTACAACTGACAAACAACTCACTCGATGCTCGCGCATTTTATTTCTGGGTTTAATTTTTTCCTTTTTGCGTGTGTATAAGTTCCGATAAAATTACGGTTTTTGGTATTCGTTATAAATTTGGAGAGATATCGTCAGGTTTTATTTGATAGTCTGTATTGTTTAGATCACCATTCCTCGTACGCTATTAATTAACCGATAAGAAGATAGCAGCATATTAATCTTCAAATTATTTTTTGGGATGTTACTAGGCTGCAAGATCTAGTAAATTTCAACTATGTTGTACCCCTTTAGGAGACAATTCCCTACATGTCTAGATACTTCTGCTTATAGTAAACAAGCATATCTTAAGACGTGATATTTCGAAATGTTTTTATCCAATTCAGTTGCATTTTTTCATTGTTTCATAGGAATTTTCGACGAATTCAATGCTACATTGCTCATTGTTGTAAGATATGTCTACATGTGCTTTTTTTTAGAAATTATCACATTTCTAGCATTACAATCATCGTAATTGCTTCTGTTGCAATAAAGAGATCTCGAAGACGCGTTATACCACTACAAACGATGGGACATTGAAGTCATCTTTAAATTTCCTATAGAATAGGTAAAAATTCGAGAAATTACCTTTTCTATTTAAAAATCAAAGTATTTTTGGTGATAACTCGAGATAAATAAAAGGACATTCTATATGCGAATAAAATCCCCGTCTAAAGCGGTACAACCTTTTCGAAATGCACATAAATCGGACAAAATTGAATGCTTCTTATCGGTTTTTAATCAGGATTTACAATTTTTTCCTCCAAAATCTTCAATTAACTTCTTTCGCTGTTACCAGAACGAAATAGAATCCATGCGCCTTGAAGAACGTGATACAATCTCACCAATCTCCTCGCGGAATGTGAAATCATAACAAATTACATAACATTACATACATTCATCAGTTGATTGAATTTGTATCTTTTTGCGTTACGGACGAATGAAGCACCGGTAGAGGCGTTTCAGGCGTCTTTCAGATCCACTCGCGCATATTACAATTATTGCTGCAATGTGTGAGCATTGAAACTTTTATTTTGGACAAGTACCTGGCATGTGGTAACATTTGTGGAACGAAAGACGCGAAACACACTGCCGACATCAAAAACAACGACGCCAATCGTGGGTGTGCGTAAGATTGTATTACTTCTTTTTGTACATTATGTTTCATTGCTTATCAATTGGTATTCGAATGCATGAACTAACTGGTAATTGCGATAAATTTAAGTTTCTATAATCAAAATTCGAAAAATATGTGTAAGGGCGTGTAAGGACTAGGTAGCACCAATTCACTTGATTATCTGATACAATAATGAAGCGGTTGGTGTTTGTTTCCTCGTTCAATGTGCTCGTCACCACATCGTCACTATAAACAGGTAAATGCGCTTCTTTCTCGCTTATTGGTGGTTACCTTTGCAGTATGTCTCAGGGGTGTCAAAATTTTGGAATTCATACTTTTTCATATCGAAATTTGAAAGTATCATAACTCGAAAGTATCTGCACCCATGCATTGAATGAAAGTACCGATATTTATCGGTATTAAAAATATCGATACCTTTTGATATCGAAAACATTTGTAGGTGTCTAAATTTGATAGTATTGATACATATTGGTATCCAAAACGCCCCAGGCGCCATATATTCTCAACATTTCCAAGTAGTAACAGCTTAAACCAACGAAATAACGTACAATAAAAGTATTCATTGCTTAATACTTCAGATATTTGTGTCTCTTATATTTAGGAAATGTACCTCGTGACTCATCTCATAGATGGCGTATCAATCGTCCATTGGAAAACATATCCAAACATAAGATATCGATACTTATCAAGACCGATACATTTTGACACCCCTAGTCGGCCTACAAATGTATTATGTGGGTGACGAACTCGTTTGTCAGCTTCGCAATCACCATATCACCATCAATGTGACGTGGTACTCGTTTTATTTCAACGGCGTCTTGTGTACTTTTTCCCAAGATAGCATTTTTTGTTTTCCTTTTTACAATATTTACAATGTCGCTGGTTTATAATTAATTTAAAATGTATGTATGTAAATTTCTGCCCAACGCATGCCTTCTTAATCATAGTCAACTAGGTTGTTTTATTATTAGTGAACTTTTTTTTTGTTTGTTGTGTGTCCGCTTTGTTTCGCTTCCCCCAAATCGTATCGCATTCTTATCCTTGTACATTTGTTTTGCTAATCGTTTAACTACCTCCTCTTAGTCATTAGCGACTCATAAGTAGGGACGGATAGGCGCGCATATTTCATAACTATTTATTTAATCAGCAAAATGTATGTATCGATCCAATGGTTTCTTTTTTTTCCAAAAAATGTGTGCAATTTCACATGGCGTGTAGTTGGTAAGATCAGGATCGATTCTTTCGATTTTTTTTTGTTGAGCGTCACACTCGAAATTGGTTCATAATCTATTGGCGAATCTCAAAATATTATATCAGGTAATAGGTCATCTACAAAGCTATTGTTTTTGCTTTGCTTGATTTGATACCGTGGCAATAGGTTTGTAAGTATTCGTTAAAATGGTAATTTCCCGGGGATTCAATGTGTCGCACTACCTTCCAAATATGAAATTCTTTCCGTTGCTTAATAAAAATATACCATTACGAATTTCTTCAACTAATTAGAAACAAAATGCAAATATGCATATCGACCGCGAATTATTTCATTCATTGTGGAAAAAATGAGGGTGACATAAAAGTAACGTGATAATTTGAATGTGCCGCCATTTTATTATGAAAAAAAGTTTTCATTAAAATTTATTTGAATGTGTAAAATTGATGAATTACTTCAAATTCACTAAAAAACTTTGTTAAACTGCGACCAAGAAAAGGATTACTTCGTGTAAACTATCATAATGAGAAATGAGACCCTTTTCCGCTTAAGCTAACCAGTAAAATTTGCGTTTCTGTAGTATAGAGAAACCCCAAATGAATTTAGGAGTGTATTGGTTGAATCGAAACTGAGAAGCTTTGAATAAAATTAACGATTCTTTGTCGTAGGAAAATTGCGTTTCTGGGCTATAAAGAAGCCACAGAAAAATTGAGGAGATATAGCATTTTTTGGCAAAGACATTTCAAAGTGTCGATACTTATTGGTATGAAAATTGTTAAGTATCAATTCTTGTTTCAATCCATCGAAAGAAACTGGAAAGTATCGATACTTATTGGTACCGAAACATGAAATTATTGACACCAAAGTATTAAATTATCGATACCCATTCATTCCCAAGTATTGAATGAATACTTGTTTGTATCGAAATAAACAGATATGAACTTGCATCAGTAGCTACTTTCACTAGAAGTGAACTATTTCAACTAGTGATTTTAAGACACCTATTTCAAAGTCATGTGACTTCCTATAATGAATATTTAAATTCGCCATTCAGATCAAATCGAAAGGCACTTCTTTCATTGTGGGGATCCAAATCCGACAAAACGCAAAAATGCATCAACTCCACAGGAGTCCAATTAAGCAATGTACTTTTCTCCAAGGAATATCATCAATTTTATACTTTCAAGTTAATTTATCTGAAAACTGAATTTTTTATCTAAAACAAAATGGCCGCCAATTAAAATCATCATTATTTGTACCCCACTCTATAGGTGCAAATCTAATTACTCTCATTTCAACGATACGACATCATAAAATACAAAAATCACAAACCACCATCTTTCATACGTGCAACTAACATTCCTCACTCTCTCTTTCTCTTCACACACACACACACACCATCAACAAATTCACGAGGCAAAAAGAAAAAAGTTAAATTCCAAACGCGCTCGCTCTATCTCTCGCCTTAGATTCTCGGTGTGTACTCAGTAACAACGTGCATCATAGTGATTACTTCTGAATAGATAATATTCGATTACCTAATTATTGTTTAATAATAAGTATCGATTCGTTTTAAGTTCTATGCATTATCCCCATAAAAGCGCCACGAGTTTTACGTGTGTGTTCGTCCTCGGTTTTGTTTCCTTGATTCATTTTCTATGTTACGTGTTGCAATTTTTTGTTTAGATCTCGCGCTGAAAAATCCAAATGTACCCTGTGAGTTCATAATTTCGTCGTTACAGTTCGCTCTGTATGCAGTTCGGAACACGATTGTTGATCTAAACCAACCCAACTAAACTAAAATAACAATAATCGTTGTATACAATGAGAGGATGGATTGTTTTAAATGCGGTTTATTCAAATGCATTCCGTTTTTGTCCGTAACATTAATCTAAGTACGATTGCAATAAACCATGAAATGAACGTGCATTACAAAATTCATTTTTCTATGAAATATGATGACTGAAAACCCGAAAAAATGGAACTTCGACATGCATGAAAAATTTGTTATTACCATAATCACTAGAGCGAGAAATGATCATGTACGAACAAAGACGGACCTCAACAAGCATCAACAATTGAATTATTCTGATTAACAACAAAATGGTCGGTGAATTCGCACATGAATTCCGTTTCAACGATTTGTGCTGGTCATGTGTTTCTTGCATTGATTACATTGGAATGTGGAATTCGACTACCAAACCATTTCTTTTTCCTGGGGGGGTTCATCAGGGGGTGCGTGGCAGAGGCAGGAAGACAGACCAAGTCAGTCCACACATAATAATTTGTTTTCACTAATTCATTGTTCACTCAATTGTCACTACAAAAACGCCCACGGTGCGGTGCTCTCGCCTGTAATCGCACAATTATTATCTAACTGCTCGTCGCAATTAGCAATTAAGTCTCAAATATGTACAACCCGTTAGTATTTGCATTCATTTCATTATATATCGCCTCCGTCTCTTATTAATCCTATAATGCATAGGTTTTGCGTTTAACTTACGTCATCCGTCTTCGATTTATGTACAAGAAATTAGATACGAATTTTCGAAACCAAAAAAACAAAAACAAGAAAATAAATGCTCTTGCTTATTACACGTGGTTTGCGAAGAACATGTGTGTGGCATTTGTGTGATGATATGGATGATACGAAAACAAAGCTCGTTTACAATCGTTGAGGGTGTTTTTTGTTCTTCGCGTGTCGCAATTTCGATAGGCCCAAATCGAGTGAGTTCTCTCCGTCTCTCGCTTTCCCCCGAAAAGCAAACCCCAACAAAGAAAACCGGCGCCACCTGGTGGGCTTCCTTCCATTTCAAACACGCCCGTTTTGGAGGCGGCGATCCACACATTAACGAATGCCATTCACCACCTCCTTTTTGTTTCTTTTCTTGTTTTATCATAATGTGTTTGTTTCATTTTCATTATTTACCACGTACTATAAGTCAATATTAAAATTAATAGATGCACAGGCGTTATGTACATATTGTCATTAGATTTTTAAAGTCCATATCTTTAATGAATGCGCTTCACCATCATTACATCTTTCATCGGCATCTTTATAATAAAATTACGGTGCACTGTTTCTCAAGAGGGCTGAACGCCATGGCGCGCGATACGTTTTCTCTTCGCGAACGTAAATGCAAAAAAAATAGCGCGGTCAAGGGGGTCTGAGGGGTTCCGAGGTGTGGCGATAACGGCGTGGATTTTTTTTCGGGATGGGTGCAGCTGTCCATTGAGAAACACTGGCCGTTTTTCGTGCTTTCGGATCCGCGCCGTCCTCTTACAATTAACATTATAATATTCATAATTCTTTTTTTTGTTCTTGTATTCCGGTTACGCTCGCTCTTCAACGCGCGCGCCTTGCCTGCTTCCGTTTTCGTGTGTGTTGCCTTCCTTCTTCATCGTCTTCGGTTTGCCCTCGCTCGCCTCCTCCCTTGTTACAATTATTTACTTATAATTTTTTTTGTTTTTGTGTGTGTGTGACACTAGTACCACTATACAAACAGTTCGTGTTTTCGCTTGTTTAGACTCGAGGCCATTCCCGCGCGTCCAGCTGCACCGTGGCGGTTCAGTGCTTGGACAGGGAATGCCCCGAGTTCCTTCCCTAACTGCTCGTGCTCGCCATCGGACTGACGGGCGATAAAGGCGTGCATGAGGAGTCGCGCAAACAACCGTTCAGCGTGATGAGCAGCTTCCGCGAGCCGGCGTGATCCCGATGCTCGCACAGCCATACGCCCTGCCAGGTGCCCAGATTCAGCTTGCCTTCCGTGATGGGGATCGTCAGCGACGAGCCGAGAAAGCACGCTTTTACGTGTGCCGGCTAAAACATAAAGCAATACAATCGGATTAATCATGATGAATTTTTCACAATGAGACTGCAGAATAAAAATTGCATTGCCCGCCTACCAGGTTTCCTATAAAGTATTTTAGAAAGATTCAGACCAGGAATTCTAAATTAATGTAATTTTTCATTTATCGACAATTACGGTTATTTAGCTTGAAATTCTGGTTTGCCGAAAAGCCAAGCCCAGCTCGCACAATGGACGCATCCTATGAATCCGGACCACAAAGTTTCAGAATAAACTCACGACAGCTATTGGAGATTGAATTCTTCTTCAATATTTAATCGAGGTTATGTTCGGAACCTTATTTATTACATTGAAATAAGAATGGAATAGAATCATATCCATATTGAGATTTCCAAAGTGATTACAATTATGTTACAGTATCCCATTTTACATCATTAGAATTCGAAATTCAATTCAAAATACTATCGAATTAATCATTATGAATAGAATTCAGGCCAGAGATCATACACGACGTTTTAGATAAGTTATTGGCTTAAATTCCAGTAAATTAACTGTCTTATATTTCGTTTAAATTGCTGGCTTACTGGTGAGCCAAATGACATCAAACTTCGATAGAAATATGTTTAATGTTAATTGGCACAATGAGACTATCAAAACGAGTATATTAATTTTATTTTAGTAGTATAAATAAAGCGTCCCATGAATAAACGATTGCTGTGGATAAAGCATCAGCCCTGTGAATTATTGTAAAACTAGATTGACGACACATCGCGGAAGAATAAAATTTTCATCTTCTATTACAGAGAATTGCAAAAAAAAAAATCATGAGATGTTACTAACTTCTTAGAATGCAGCTATGCAGCAATAAACTGAAATATAGCTCACTCGGATATATGTGTAATAGGCTTGTGATTTATTGAAAAAATGTTGAATATTGTAATAGAATAACGATAGGGTGAGAGTTCAGACAATAACGCTCAGGCAATTGCGATGTTGTGGGCTAAATTTAAGAGTCCTCCTACTGCCGATCTTCCAAGTCTCGAATTAGGTGATGGGTCAACGACTCATCATCAAATGTACCCTTATGGGCCAATACACTTGTACTTTTTTTAGTTTACAATTTTCAACTTGTTGTACAAAATTTCAGGTTTTCCTTGGCCTGCCTTTCGGTCTCTTCCCTTGCATCCTCGTTTCCCATACTCTCTTTATTTGGTTGTAATTGTTCTTTCTGACCATATGTCCCCCCCAAGGTTATTGTCACCCTTCAATGAATCTCTCTATGCTTTTTACTTCTAATTCCGGTCTAATTACATCGCTTCTTATTCTACCTAATTCCGTGACCCCGTAGACTCTTCGCAAGCATTTCATCTTTGCTACTATTACTTTGCTTATCTCTCTTTGATTGATATTCAAGGTTTCATTTTCATACGTTTGTATCAGCCGAGAGACTACCTTATATATTCTCATCAATAAAAATAATCAAAGTAAAATAATATAAAATAAATAGTTAACAATTTCTAGACATTTAAAGATTGTTGTGATGAAAATATAATTGCTTGTTGGTACGGTTTCAACGTAATCTTGTTCAAAATAAGGCTGTTAATACCAGTTAATTACCAATAATAGTTCTCCCATTTCTGTTCCCAGGCATTAGAGAATAAATGTGCGATATTTAATCATTGCTGGGATTAATTTTAACACGTTGACCCGTTTAATAAAGTGCAGTTCGAAAATGGACACTATTTACTACATTATAAAGAAAAGGATTCATGCCTCAAAGAAATGGGGCAGTAGTGCCCCCCCCCCCTCCCGGAGTTGCGAAGCCCAGAAGGGCTCCAACACATACATGAAGGGGCTGGGGGTAGTAGTTTGTCAACGTGTTAACAATAAAGCGATAAAATAAATAAATCGGGTACCTTCATAGCGACTAAAGGTTATTGAAAACAACAGTATTATAATTATTTAACCCTAATTTAATCCAGCATTTTAGTGAATCCTCCAATTAACTAACTAATCCGTTCTCTCAAAATGAAATTCACTTCAAATCGTCCAGAAAACACATATCAAGGGAATAGGTATTATAAAAACAATTTGGAAGATATTTTAATTAATTTGTTAATTAACAAAACTGCACTAAAACCCATAAATTGGTTTTACCGCGAAAGACAAATGCATTTTTACATTGGAATACTTATTCCAAAAAGAAAAACACCCACCGATGCTATGACTACAACCGATTTGACATGCATTTTCGATGCTCAGAAAATCGAATGTTGGGAAACAATTATGCATAACATATAATGCATTTATAACAAGTTGAATATGTTATGTCGTCTCTAATAGGTATTCCCCTCATCTAAGTTTAGGTAAACAAACAACTGGTGACGACTTTAGGAATGCTTCACGGGCCGCAGGTTGCTAATTCCTGCTTTATAGGGATTACCTCAGACTTCCTGCTTTATAGGGATAACCTCAAAAGCACTTGCGTGATCAGTGTGTGAATTCGCTCGAAACGGGAAAAATACATACCACTAAGAAAATCAGAAGGTTTTCGATTGCCTTATGTAGTTGTTTATATACACACACATTTTATGTTTCATTGATAAAAAATCAAGGAAGAACATGAAACAAGCGAATGAAAGTGACCACAAGGACCAAAATCATAGAACACGATAAAAATACAAATATAATGGAGTAATATCAAATGAATACACGAATATTAATTGTCCCAAACCACAACAAAGCCGTTGATGGATACTTTGAATTCTTATCATCACCGGAGATATGACGAACTGTCTGTCTGAAAGCGTTAGAAATAATAGGCAACTTCATGAGCGTTGTCTTCACCCTTAATATAAATGAATTGTTTCGTTGATTTAAATCGTATAGCGTTATCTACGATGTTAAAGTGAAGTTGGCAAATCTTGGCCTAGACCTTCTCTGTCATCACAGTTTCTATTAAACAGTTTACGTTGGTTTTTGAGCGGACTTTGAGTTGTTTATCGAACCACGCAGTGAAAAAACGGACACGCAGCCCAAAGGCGACTGACAGAGCCATCCTTGATAATGGAACGCGTGCGTTACACGCTCGTATATGTAACATTTCGGCGTGAATAATTCATTTAGGTTACGACTTGCAGTTGTGACGACGAATTTCAACGATCACAAACCAAACCCCCCAATGATTGCATGATCATATTTGCAGGCGACGTGAATAAGTAATGACACTGATACTGACCATATCATCAGGTCCTTCACAGGAATGTCTGTAGGCCAAGCCTTCCGGTACAATTTTATTCAGCATCATCTCCATGTCGTCCCGCACGTCCGGATCCCAACTCTCATTCAGTGCTAGACTGGCGGAGGTGTGCAGGACTAAAACAGAAAGAAGACAGAATGCACGTGACGCGCTATTACGGCCGAATTACGCTTGTCAACCTCAATAATAATATTGCTAATGCCAGCCTATCGATTTTATAATCATAATGTTTTCGATGTTTTGTTGGATTGTCGGGGGGCAGTGATAATTTGTTAGGCGCATTGTTTGTATTTGTGGGTACTTTATGTATGGACGGACGGGGGGCAACATGCAGATCAATCCAAATCCAGTAGCACGTCGTCACGGCCTGCCAAGCCGCCAAAAAACAGGCGTCCGTATAGAGGATGTCCCACCACACAGCGGCTACGGAGGCGGTAGTTGTAGCGGTGCGACGTCCGGCAAATGCGTGTGTCAAAAATGTATTTAGGGTAGTAGGCTAAGTACGTGTAGGTAGTCGGTGGCGGTTAATAAGCTGAATGTATGTATATGTGTGTATGTCATATATATATAAATGTATATATACACACATGCACACATACGACATATATAAATGTCTATTCATACACGAACTTTGTATTCACACACACGCAAACTATGTATACATTCACACACAAACTGTATACACACTATCAAATTTCCACACATTCACACATATAAGTACACTGGGTGTTTCGCGAAATTATTTTAATTCGCATTCGAGACGAGGCGCGTGAGGAGACGTTGCAGGATTTTTCGCTAGTTGGGGAAAAAATGCATACTTTGAACGTGACACAAGCCCATCGCGAACTGCGTCAGCTCGGGGATCTGCCGTAGGATCTCCTCGGTGACGAGATGCACGCCCCGATGCTGCGGCCGCAGGTTGATCTTCTTCTGGAACCAGGCGGAGTTCGTCTGCAGGATCTTGGCCGATGAAGCCATGTTCGATTTGCTATCACTGTTGTTCGTCGCCAGCTTGACTGTGTGTCGGGCCGTCTCGCAACGGCACCCAGGTCGCGCACGCAAGAATGGATTATGCCGATAGGACGCGCACACACACAGGAGGCGCGCGTGCAACACCCGACCCGACCGACCGACGGAGACACACCACACGCTGGCGGCTGCTACTGCAGCTGCACGCACACACCGCACGCACAGGGGGACGTCGACGTCGGCAACGATGACCCGATGCGGCTGGCTGCTGGCGTACACCACGCGCGTACCGCTGGGTTGCTCTCAGCTCGCACACTCAACCGCCGGATTCCGCGCACCAACAAGACCGATTCATTATCATGAGCGACACATCGCACGGACGGCGGGGCCACCCCAACGGTGTGCGGCTCGGCGGCGGCAGCAGCGGCTGGGATGGACGTTACGTGCGACGTGCCTCCCTCGCAGCAGCAGTACACGCACGGGCGCAACGCGACGCTCCTCTCTCTGCGCTCTGCTCGCCGCGACGCGGAATAAAAGGTTACCACACAGAGATTGGGCCAATACAGGCGTACGGCGCACGTACGACGCTAGTGCCGCAGTGTGCGGCCAGTCGCATCTGAGCGCGTGCACTGTTGCCACATTTCTTTCAATCCTGGATTTCACTCTTCGCGAAATCACTGTTAAACTATAGGACATACACCAACCGACAATTAAAGACAGCAACATTTTAATATGAATCAAATATAGCTTCTAACATAATTGATAGATTTCACAATCACTTGTCATCAGTAATATAACTTCAAAATATGTGTCATGGATGGTAAACTTGCCAACATTGCTTATAGAAACACGATTGTAATCGAACGCTTCCGATGGGCGCGGACTAATATGCCCCATATTCAAATTATTATTAGAAAACATTTGTAACTCAAACAAACTTCTAAATTTAATAACTTAGCACGTAAATCATCGTAACAAATCTTTGCAATAATAATAGTTATAGGATTTGGGAATTTTCAGGCATATATCAATCGATGGTTAAATTGAATATGCACCAAAAATAAGTTGAATCATTGTTGATTTTTCTCATAACATTATTCTTTCTATTATTTTATGTGAATCGACATTTTAAACCACTTATGTGTGATATCTTCGATAAACTTGCCAATACTGCATATAATTTTCGAAGGGGATTAGACGTGCCATATTCAAATCAACCTTCTGTAATTTCTACAATTTCCTTATCCGTATCTTCTATATTATATGATTTGATCAAGAGGCTTTTTAGGATTAAGATTAATATTCGACGTAAGGAAATATCGGTACGATCGTTACCACAAAGTATTGATACTTTCATCCAATATCGATTTTATCGACTTTATCAAAATATCGACATTTTCAAAATTTCAAATTGACGATACCAAAAAGGAACGGGAATTTCGTCCTATTCTTTGGAATTTATAATTTGAGTTTTGTTAATTTCCAAAAAAGTATACCAAAAAAGTAACAAGACTTGCAAAGATTTAGATACCTAAAAGTATCGATAATTTCTTCAGATACTTTGGTATCGATATTTTTAGTTTCGATAATATCGATACTTACAGCTATTTTAGCCGATTCTTTCACCTGATTCTTTTATCGACATTTTGTAATTCAGGACATTTAAATAGGTCTGGGCCATCCAGTGCGATTGGTGCAGTATTTCGTAACTTCAATAGACTTGGCAGCATTGCAATTTAAACACGATTATAATCGAATGCTTCCGATGGGCGCGAACTAATTGCATCAAATTCAAACCACTTTTCGAAAACGTATAAAACTCTGAGAATTAATAAATTTGAAATAATAATCAAACATTTTACTAGTATTAAATGTAGAATTATATCACTTTAATCATTATAAATTAACATATACGTCTCTTCAACATGAACATAATAAACATTAAACCATGTGTTGTATATGACAAAGAAAAACAAACAAACAGTAACCATTCATGTGTTTCAAGTACTGTTTATAGTAACTCTAATTTGCTAAAATAATGTTTAGAATCTTAGAAATTAATTTATTCTACCATTGCATGAGAAATAATTGAATTTTGAATAACAATGGCGGACACGTGCCACTGACATTCCTAGTGCGCCTGCGCAAAGATCATATACAGATTCGCCGGATTTGTGTCATCCGGTGGAGGTTACACGCAGGCCACACATACACCTCTCTGACTCGCAGGATTCTCACAATCAGCGACGGTCGACTTCTAAGTTTCTGAGTGTGAATGAGTGTGCGTGTGTGAATGCGACGTACAGTGGGCCTCGCCAGCCGTTGTGGGACACCGCTGCCGCAAAACCGTCACCTCGCATTCGCGCAGTGCGTTCGAGTACGCACGCGAGACGGTTGGTGATAACGCGCGTCGCCGACGGAACGGATTAGGTGTGTGCGTGCGTGCGGCCTGCTGTGTTTGTGTTTGTTTGTGCACCGCTAGCTGCTAGCTAATCCCAGCAACGATGATCCTGCTGGAGATCAACAATCGCGTCGTGGAGGAGACGCTCACCGTTAAAATCAAGAATTCGCTGGCCGGGTGAGTGCTTACTGCTGGTTGATGATGCTGATGGAGGGCCGCCACCCAGATCGTGCGCGCCTTATCACCGATGCGTATTTGGGCGTGTGTGGCCCTCGGCGGAACGCTTTTTCCAATAGCCACGGAGATGACTCATGAATATGTGTCAGCCAGATCATGCATGCATTCTTGATTCTATGATGTGAATCAAAGACATTAAGGAGTGAACTTTAATCTATGCGATACTTTACTGTTTTAGTGTGAAGAATGATTCGATTGATGTTACTGTCGCCGATTTTGATGGGGTTCTGTATAGGATTTCAAATGTGAACAACGACAAAACGAAAATTCGAGTGAGTTAGATATTCTTGTTTATAAACATATGTATTATGCCCGGGGTTTCCAAAATGTTCGCTGAGAGTCGTCGATCCTTTAAATTGACTTTAGGTCTTGCTTAGACGGGGCTGTCTCTCTTAGAAGGAAAATTAACTCCCAGTCCAGGTCCCCCATATATGCAAAATTGACTCTCAGCCCCGAGAGGGTCTTTAAACCTTCCTAAGGGCACCGAGAGGCGATCCTCTTAATCAGTGGTTCGAAAAGTGTGGTCCCCAGTGCCTGGAGAACCACAAAGCGATCTCGTACGATCGTAAAATTAGGCTCTTGGGCCTATTTCCATAACAAAAATTTAGATACTTCCAAACATTTTAACGCCTTTAACCATGCTCCATATTTTTGTATATAACTGAAAAATATTGGAAACCCCTTGTATTATGCCATATATTCTATTGAATTTCTTACTGTCTTTGATCTACAGATCAGTATTAGTTTGAAATTCTACAAGGAGCTGCAGGAGCACGGCGCTGATGAGCTCCTGAAACGGGAGTATGGGTCGCTGCTCACCACGCCCGAGGACGGCTACAATGTGACGCTGCTCGTTGACCTCGAGAACATCGGAGAGAACTGGCAGGAGTTGGTGCGCAAGATCGGCATGTTGAAGCGCAACTGCTTCGCGTCGGTATTCGAGAAGTACTTCGACTTTCAGGAACAGGGTGACGATGGCCAAAAGCGAGCTGTTATCCATTATCGCTGCGATGAGACCCTGTGAGTATTCTTTCATAGAAACCTATGAAAGGGTTTTTGGGACCTCTTCACTAGGGGGTTCAACCCTAGTGTCATTAATGTGCCAAGGGGGACGGACCCCTCTTCCTTCTTTGGATCGTGTATGATATTCTTAATTATGTAGTTTGGCTATATACTTCTAATATTCCAAAAATTACAAAAAAGTTGTCACTGATTTTGTCAAACTGGCATTCGATGTTACAATCCGTTAATGTGTTCAAACAATTTAAAGTAAAGAAAACGACAGCAATCCTCTTATCTGAAATTAATAATACTCCAAACACACGAATATGATAAACATTAAAGTAAAATAAACATGTTGACAATTGTCATCGATAATTTAAAGTTGTCGATCATACCTCAATATACTTAAATGGTTGTATAAATAATCACGGAGGCGACAACGATTTTTTTTGTTACTTTACTAAACATCGACTACTTTGGTCAGAGTTCAATAGACCTGAACTCTTTTTCAATGTAATTAGTCATTAGACTACGATTAGATACTATTAATAACGATATAGCGAAATATGTAAATAATTTTCCAGAGCAGCCATTTTTATTAGCCGGTTGTTATATTTGTTGAATATTTTTTGCCGGGCCGCACTCAACCAACATTTAACATATAGCACACATGGGAGGGGATTCCCCTTGTTACAAATTGGACTCAATTTTTAAACAATAAAAGAAAAAATGCATATGTCCCATATGTGTTCCAACTCGGAGCATTAGTATTTTGCAGGCGCCACAAATATCTTCGCGGACTTCTAGTCGGAGTCAAAATGTATCGGTATCGATAAGTATCTATCAGTTTCAAATTTATCAATATGTCTGGTAGTCATAATAATTGATACTTTCAAATTTCGATGCCTAAATGTTTTGATGCAATGAAGTTTCGTTACTTTCAAAACGATACTTCAAGTTTTGATACAAAAAAAATCGATACATCCAAATTTCGATACTTTTTGGAATGAAATCGAGCAATACTTTCAAGTTTCGATATTAAAAATGGGTACTTTTATTCCACCTTAGCACAAGTGTCCGAAAAATATCAAGTTTTGATACTTTCAATATTAAAAAGAATCGATACTTTCAAGTTTCGATACTCACATACCAACAATTACCCCTGCATCGATACGTTTGTATAAATATTAACAATTATTATCAATGCCAAAAAAAAATATCAATACATTCTGAAATTTCTACATCCTCTACCCCCAAAGTTCAGTAATTGTGTTAGCATTAATGCTAATGATCTGAAAATTATATTTATTCCAGATATGTTGAGGCAAAGTCCGACCGCGTCACTGTGGTCTTCTCAACGCGCTTCCGCGACGAGGACGACGTGATCATCGGTAAGGTGTTCATGCAGGAGCTGAAGGAAGGACTACGCGCGTCGCACACGGCGCCGCTTGTGCTCTTCAGCCACCGGGAGCCCCCGCGTGAGCTCGCCAACACCGATGCCGTCGTCGACAACAACGTCGGTTATGTGACGTTCGTGCTCTTCCCGCGGCACACGGCGCGCGCCACTCGAGACAACACCATCAATCTGATCCACATGTTCCGCCATTACTTGCACTACCACATCAAGTGCTCCAAGGCGTACATCCACAGTCGAATGCGCGCCAAGACCTCCGAGTTCCTCAAGGTACTCAATCGCGCCCGTCCCGAGAATAAATCCACCGATAAGAAGACCATAACGTAAGTTACAAACTCGATAGTCTTTGCTGCCGAAAATATAGATACTTTTAGTTCTCGAGAGAATACTATGTGGTACTAAAACTTGAAAGTATCTATACCAAAGTATCGAATTAAATTATCGATAAATTTTAGAATCGAACGTAACGGTACCCAATGGATATTTCATGGTATCGATACTTTCGACACGGAACATATTGATACTATTTGGTATCGAAAGTACCAATATATCCACCTAAAAGAAGACTAATAACCAAATTTATTATAAACAAAATAACTCTACATCATCAGAATTAATCATTATATTTCTCTTATTTTTTTCCAGGGGACGAACATTTATCCGGCGGGATTGATCCATATAATCGGCGAACGTTTCGCCGCATATCTTGCGAGCAACATTACGTTCTCACCCATTTTATAGCGCGCCTTTGAATTCATTTCAATATTTAACTATTTAAACAACCGATGATGTTGACGTTACTAATACCAATTAATTTTAGTGTTCAGCTCGTTGATCATTGCAATCCTTTTTCTTTGGTTTACATGAGTAAAACTCCATGTACGTAACAAGTCAGATGTCTTTCATTCAGTTGAGTACGTTTTATTTGCTGCAAATTGTCGCAATGCTTGTTTGTCGATTTGTCGATGCGAAGTGACAACCAAATTCACATGCAGTTTACCCTCCACCACATTTATTGAACATGTACATACGATTCTTCACGCTTACGGGATTGATTAGCGCCAGCCTGCGGTTTTTACACCAAAAATGTAACTATAACGAAACAATCATGCGATGCCGGCGAGATGGGAGTGTACGACGATATGTACATCAGTTATTTCCATGTCATAATTTTTTCTGTAACTTTTTAAATTAATTTGTAAATAATGAGTGCTTCCTCTCTTCATCTATTTCTTTCTTATCTGATTTTTTAAAAATAATACGTTGTTCATTTTTTAACTTTCGAACGCCTCAGTTCAGTGTGTCTCAAAAAATGAAGAAAGTAATTGAAGGAAGCTACACTTACATTTTGTACTGTTAACTTATAGCACCGGTGGACGAAATGGAATGCGAATGTGAGGTTTGTCTACAAACAAATAAACTATTAGAAAACGTAATATAAACAGATTTAAGTGGACACTTGAGACACGAGTAAAAGAAGACTGTCGCATACTTGTGTAACATATTACTGATAGTTGTGATGAAAATAAAATTGTTTGAAAAATGAAAACGTAATAAAGGTTTTAATCGAATTATCCAACATCTTTGTATTATATTAAACCAGGGGTGGGCAAGCGTTTTCATCAGTGGACCTATAATATGTTGTATTCAACACAATCGATATTGAAAATATCGATACTTTTTGAAATTGCTATATTTTGATGTCGATATATTTATATTTTGATATCGATACATGTTTAGATTCCGAAAAATGTTTACACCGATGCTTCTAGTTATTAAAAGTATCGCAACTATTTGGTATTGAAACTCTATTTTTTTTTTCTTCAAAGTATCGATACTTGTTGATACGAGTCCGTGGGACTACCTGAAATGGGTCAGAGGGGGGATCGGTGGAGTAAATTGTGTGTGGTGGAGACAGAGAAGAGCAGGAAAGGCAGAGTAGCACCATCAATGCCACCTAGAAGCCTACATTCCAAAGAATGCAGGTGATTGGCCGAAAACCGGAGCATTTTACTAACAAGAATTTGGCCAGGAACGAGAAAGTGATAATGGCAAGGGCGAGATGCGGTCGGAAGACATAGATGGAGCCAGAGTATATACGATGTGTGCTATGTGCGAAGGGAGTGGATTCCTGGGAGCATCCTGCGGGAGCGTATGATGCGATAGTGGATTCCAATAAAGGTTTACATAAATACTAGTTGATATTGAGGTATCAATACTTTTGTAATATCGAGAATATCGATACATTTTCGCATGGAATATATTGATACTTTTTTGTATCGAAAGAATCAATATATTTTGATATCGATGCTTTTAGGTATCGAAAGTATCGTTACTTTTTTGTATTCAAACTTGAAAATATACTAAGATTGCTCAAGCTTTTTGTATACAGGTTCACCTGGAATGATTTCTATAGTTCTCGCGATCGACTGGTGCGTCGACGCAAGCCCTATCACCCATATCGAGTGCCATTCACGAAATTTGAAATTGGCGCCACTCCGGTTGATATTTTCAGTTGAAAGGGTGTCTATACTTTCTAGTATAGAGGTATCGATATTTTTTAATATCGAAAATTATCGATACTTTTTGGTATCGATATAATGTATCGATATTTTGGGGGATCAAAAGTATCGATATATTTTGATAACTTGAAAGTATGTATACCAAAGGATACAAGTATCGATACTTCTGGGTATTGAGGTATCTATAATTTTTGTAATCGAAAGTATCGTTCCTCTTGGTGCAAATACATTTACGGGATGTAGGATGAGCAGGTATTTTTTGATAGGCAATATAACGATACTTTTTGGTATCAAGGTATCGATATTTTTTTGGTATCGAAACATTTATGATGCAAAAAAGGATCGATTTTTTTGGTAGCGTAAATATCGATAGTCTCAATAACAAATGTAATAGTAAATTTATCTAAACTAGACATTATCGTAGACCCGACCAAATACTGGACAGAATTATATTTCTAAATGTTAAAAACATAATGACTATTTCTCATTCTCATAACAATGTCTACACGTACAAGTGATTAACTGTATTCATCATATCACTATTAATTCGTTCTACTATATCCATAACGAAGTTGCAATTTCGGGGGGTATGATTACAATCAATCTTCATTTGGAACTTCTAAGTAAATTCACACGCCCTGTACGTTGTGTGTGGCTTTGTAATTAATTAGCCGTCGCAGAGGTGCGCCGCGATAAAGGTGTATAAAATGGGTGCGGCCCAAACACCTCTACGCCATTTTCATGCGTTCATTGTCCTGTGGTTGTCCAGTTCAGTTTGTAGTTTGCACCAGGGTATAGCGAAAGTACAAGCTCACTAAAATGGCGACTTTTCATCCAAACCCCAAAGACGATTCCGAACCGTGGATCGAGCGTGCTGCACTCAACGGACACCCATTTCGTGTCTGGCACGTGGGAATGTTCTGTCTAGCTGGTTTTGTAGCTGCAGGCAAGTTAATCAAACTGACCGTAATTTAATAAATTACCTCCTACCCCTTTACAGTCATTTTAATCTGTTGCTGTGTAAAATTAAGAATACCACGCACGAAACAAGAGATTGAAGCAAATTATCGCAGGAAGAAACTGGTATCAAAGTTTAAGGCACGAATTAAATTGATACAGAATCAGGATATGGATGACTTAGATTTGAAGAAAGGTGTGTACGTTTATAGCCGTTGCTATTTACCAGTAATCATTTTATTTATTATTTTCCAGCAATGGATATAATTCAAGAAGATTATAAGACTGAAAGTCGCCATATTGAATTGCTCTCAACACATTGTAGTACCGCTGATGTTTCTGGTACAGATAAGGGTACATTGGGTCGTCTTGGAATCAATGGTTTACTGAGTTTAATAAAGTTGGGCCGGGGACATGGACATGTACATCCTTCTTAGAATATATTATCAGAAAGTGTAAGAGATCAACGCGCTTTTGTTTGAACATTAGTTGGTTCTACAGTTTATTTACTGGTGTTATATGTGATTACTTATTGTTATTGTAGCTTAAACAATGTAAACTTGTAATAATGGAGCATAATTCTTAGTGAGGTGTTGGTTTTAGTTTGGGTTAGTCAATTTGTTGGTACAGAGGGTTTTATTGAATGTATAAGGGGTTTCGACTTTGCTTCCTTCAGACACTAGGAATGAGGGACCTCCGATCAATTAGCCAAGTCTTTTTTTGTTCGTTCTAATTATTTGTTTCGGTGGAGTGGAGTAGAGGAAATGTTATGGTGCAGTAGTACAAAGCAGTGGCGGATTATCCATTAGGCACAATTGGTACGTACCTAGGGGCGTCAGTAGGTGGGACTCACATAAAAAAGGAAAAGGGGGCTTAGGGCAAAATTGGGGCTGTAAGTCTCAAACAAGAAAGGGTTCCTCTTGAGATCTACGTATCGATACCATTTTCAAGTTTCGAGATATTTTCGAGATACTAATACACAATTTGGACACTACTAATTCTCGGCAAAACGGGCGGTTCAAACCCCGAAATCGTCAAATATAAGATCTAACACTCTACATTTTACCAAGTCATGAATATAAACCATTGGTAAGATCGCTGCTTACCTCGCATGAGAATCAAGACCTGGTCGTGACAATATCAAACTGGTAACATAACGAAAGGGAATTAATATGTCAATTGTTATCCAGAAAAAAATTGAAATTGGAATTGGAATCCACTGGCCATATGTCAGGTCAGCGACAATGCGAGTGAAGAAGATAAATGGGGAGGAACGTTGGATCAAGGGTTTGCAATCTATCAAATACAGACACCGGATCCGACTGGTTACTTACCGGTATTCTAACAAGCTGTTGATTTTTGACCAAATTAGATTACGATATACTGGTGATTGCACGGAAGAATTGTACTTTTGACTCCTCGCAAAAGGGGACACCCATGACATTTCTAAACCCTCACAAAATGTCATGGGACTAAAATATCGAGGGTCGTAGTTTAGACTCCTTGTGTTATAGATACACTGAAACCTGATTATGACGGAAAAGGCATAGTTCAATATGACTCAATACAGTATCACATACAAAACACAAATTTATGGTGAAGACAAGATTTCGCTTATTATAATTTAAATGAATTTCAACACGTTTTGGTATAATATGTATTCATACTTTTGGATATAAATGTAGCCATACACTTTAGTATGGCATTTTGGTATCGAAAGTATCTATATTTTTAATCGTTATCGAATAGTGTTTTTTTAGCTGAGATCCAAAAATTTCAATTTACGTAGTATCAGTTTAAAGTTTGTAATTTGCCAAAGCGATCGCACAATTGGAGACGGGACAAAATAAAAATTCCCTTAAAGAGGGTTCCCTTTGAGGGATTCTCCTTAATGGAGATATTTGGCTCTTAATAACGATATAATGTACATCATATCATAACTTAAAAATATAAACACAGTTATGAGAACGTGAAATATATTTATTCTGTCTTTAAACATGTCGAAATATAATTATCTGTTCAGCATTTGGTCAGGTCTATGACAATGTTTGTATTTGATAAATTTACTAGTACATTTGGCAATGAGTTAATTTTGGACATTATTTAAATTGGTTTTCATTAACGTGGTCACTTTACACTCAAGTAACATATTGTTATCGGGAGGAAGTCCCAGACAAGCACGTAGAACATTTTCAATGCACATTCGCTGCTTGAAGAGAGAATTGATGACAGGGGTATTGCGAGGGACCAGTGGTGCCTTGCATAGGTAACTAAGTAGTGATAAGATCGGGTAGAAACTGCTGTATTCCTCTTCATCACTTCGCTTGAATTGTATACGCATACAGAGCTCGGTCAAGATAATGAGATCCAGGATAATGGGAGCTGCCAGAAGAGAATCTTCACAGGTATTATGGACAACAATGGTGTTCAAACCCCCCATCATTATCTCGGAGGTGTATTCATCCATTGCACGCTTGGAGTCACCTTGAAATGAAGTTAATTATAGGTTGGGTATAAATATAGGTCGTAAATGCAGGTAATTATCGCAATACTTACCAACATAAGGAACATATTTGATGACAACACAATGGTCGGGTTTTTCCTTAGGTTTGTACAAAATACTGTTAGAGGTCACCATATCATCCACCACATTCGATTTGGTAATTTCCTTGGAGCGGAATTGTCGCGGCGAGGAGAGGTTTTTACCATCATTGTTCCCAAGATGATTGTAGCTGACGATGCTAACCGGCTTGATGCCGGCACCAACTAGGAAATCAACGAGAACGCTCTTTAGTTTCGTCTGGCCGGACTTAAAGTCATCGCCAGCGATAAACACACCACGCTGCTCCGCCAAATCCACGATACCCGGCAGGAATGTATTCTGTGGGGACCCGTTGATATAGGCGCAGCCGGACAAAATTGACGCATACGCAAATAGTGCCGAGGGCGAAATTTCCTCATGATTGGAGGCAATCGCTTCGGCGAGATTCTCGGCTGTATCGTGAATTCCTTCAATAATGTCACAGAATCGCTCCGTATTCGCCGTCCACAGGACGATCACCTTCTCCACTCCGGTACGCTCGCGAAATTCGTTGATATCATTGCAAATCCTTTCCACCTGTTCGAGCTTATCTCCAAGAATGAGATTGTTCGCTCGATCAGCTTGATTGAGAGCGATAAAGTCGGGATCGTAGATTGAAGGACGTGGCTTCAGTTGTTCGAGTTCAGGTTGCAACTGTTGCAGTAACAGCGGTTCCAGTACACCTGCACGCTTGCACGATTCGTAGATATTCGCACTGGAGATATCCCAACCATCAACAACCATATCGTTAGGGTTGACCATAGGTAATATTGAGTTCAGAGGGACGTAGAAATCGTCACCATTTTCATCTGAACCAAGGCGTAAAGTTGATGCTTGTGTAATCGATCCATACCTAATTTACAAGGATTTATTACTTTTCTGAGAAAATGGCAATTAAGTGCGTTACTAATTGTAAATGGAAATTGGAAATTCAAGCATGATAAAAACCGTCAATCGAAAACAGAAATTACAATGGTTCGTTCAAAGTTATTACACACCAATTTGATTCTTGGGTACCCTTTTTCGTCTCCCATTTCATTTCTGAGCTATTTGCCATTAATGAGGCGGTCAGGGTACTGCCATTGTTACCACCCCAGCCGACAAGCATAACACCCAACTTGGGTACCTTGCGTACGGTACGGATTGATAATTCCACATTTTCGGGCGTCACCTACAAAAAAAAATAGAATTAATTATGATAATGAGTTGAATTACGCATAAGAATGTTGTTAATTGTTTTATAATAGTGCCATTAGGTAATGGCATTTAAATTGATTCTTATTTTATGGGAAAGTGCTGCAACTATTCTACTGACATGAATATAAATTATTATTTGAACCGACAACCTCCGCGTGTCCAGTACGGCACCCCTGGAATGGTGGGCTTTCGTGGTATACTTATACAATATTAGACTGACTTATACTAAATTAAATATGCGGAAGTAACTGGATCTAATCTGGTCGACGTTTTTTTTTTCTTCAATTCATGCAATTTTCTTTATTAGACATTTATTAGCATATCAATAATTATTGTTTCATTGTAATGAATTTGTATAGTCATTAAAATGACAATAGAAAGAGCTCCCGACTGGATTTGAACGGGTAATCTTAACATGTCTAGTACGATTTGATCGGTCCCCGATTTGAACTCAACCAAGTTAACTCCGGATAACTACTACGCCATATATTCTTATGACAGTGATGGCGAACCTATGACTCGAGTGTCAGTTAATGACTCTTGGTAGGTTCGGATTGACACCTTCAAGCTTCGGGTAATACTTGGGCCATTTGAGGCTCAGGAGAGACCCAATAGCTACTAAACTAAACAAATTTTAAGTATGCCCCATGGAGCTGCTCAAAAAGGTTCGCCATCTCTTTCTTAGAGTAAGGCAACCAGACGACGCTTTCAAAAAAGTTGACCCGCTTCCCGTTTTTTTAATAGTTCTCTCCATTTAGGTATATATAATTGTCAAGTAAGAACAGGAGTTATCAATATAGATACCTCTACGACATCTCTACATAATAGCACACAACTTACAATATCACGGCTTTCTCTCCATGTCGCGCTTTTACTTTGTCAAAATCTGGTCATCTTGCACTAGGACAGTGGTTGGCAAGCTCGGATTAGCGAGCCACAGCGGCTCTTTGGTTGTAGGTCATCAAATATCTGGTTAGTTTCCTTTGAGGGATTTTCCCAAGATGATTTTGTGGACTCGTTTTCGAAAGGGCGGGACGGGAGGGGGGTCTACATTAATGACAACATTTATGGCTCTTTAAAAATTGGAACTTCAAACTTCATAAATTGAAACTTCCAGCTCGGTGTGTTTTCGTCCCTGTGTCGTATTAGACATGCGGAGCTTGCAGCTTCCGTTCCAGTAGGGGATATAATTTTTTTTCTTCAATTAATTCAATTTTTGTAATTAGATATCTTTAATAAACTGACAATAGTCATTGGTTCATTTTAAGGAATTGCTACAGTCATTAAAATAATAATATAAAGATGATAGTCCCAACGATTAGCTGTTAACATCTTGAAACCTGCTCATAGTCCAATTCGATAGTCAAACCTACGCTTGAGTTCAAAACCGGCACCTTTTGATGCCGGTCAATGTGTACGCCACTAGAAAAATGGCCGAAAATAATTTGCACACTTCGAGGTCAATGTTATTCATTCTGGAGGCACGAACGTGTTTAATTACAGTCACTTTAGTCCACTAGAGTTCCAAACACTATTCTGACCTTTGCCCACAATTAACGGGTAACAAAGCCAAACATGAATTTTGGTAATAGTCTATAGTTAACTATCTGGCATTCAAATGAGCTCTATACATGTGAAAATATGTTAGGCATGCAAACATAAATGTTTAAGGTATCTTACCTTGATTTGTGGGGTACCTGCCCTCTGTGGGGTTTCCACACGTGTGGTACGATAGACGTATTTTGCAGTGATGTGGTCATTATCATAGACAACGTCCTCGCTGTTGACGAGGACCTCCATGCTTGTTCTGGAGGTGGCGAATGAACCGGCGGCGGCTGGTAGAAGTTGTCGCTTTGCGTCGGCGTGTGGAGGCGGCCCGCGGTCCCACCCAATCGATCCGGCCGACTCAAATGTGCGTAATAGTACCGCACCGTGAACGGGTCTCTCTTCGAATGCGTTGGGTCTAGCAATGATTGACGATCGGTGTGGAATGTGCCTGGGCAGCTCGTGGATAAGCTGCTTTTATACCGTTCGGAAGTGGCACCACTACGTCGGGATTGGATCAAATTTAAAGCGTGATAACATACACTGACAACCTATCGCCTGTTTTACTGTTTTACGTGTGATAATGCTGTAAATTTTGAGTGAGTCACATTTGGATAACATTTTTTCGTGCGTTAGGAAATGAGTTTCAGGTGAAAAAGTGCGGGCCTTCGAATTTCGGTTAGTCCTAATCACACGATCTCAAAATAATGAAGTTAACTTGACTTCACTGTGTGATCGTCAAAGTTACATCTTTCAAACGTAAACCTTTGCGTGATGGCATTTGATTTGTAATATTTGAAGCTGGTATAAACTGTTTATAAAAAAGAGGTCCAGTTACAAAATGAAGGTTGCGTGCTTTACATCTTGTTTATTAATGGGTATAATTGTACTGACGCTCAAATTACATTTGTACATTTCAACATAGGTAGAGATTAAACTGTTTTAGGATGCTCATCTTCAGGTCACACGCAGATAAAATATTGCTTTCAAGGGTAGCAACTTTTTGATGTAAAACTTCTATACGCGCGCTTGACTCGGGGGGTAAACTGGTGCATTCGAGTAGAATTAAGGCGGCGTGTAGCTCAGAAACTAACAATCCGATTTTACGTTTTCTTTCTTTTTAACAAGCTACATAAGCCGATTTAGGCAACTTGTGATGCCTTGGATTAAGTTGAAAGTATTAAATTTATATTTAAATAATTTCGTTATCAGGTGCATAAAATATTAATAAATCGTTCGGAAAATGCACAGAATAACTTGTAGATATTTACTCTCTATTTGCCTTGATTCTTTATAGCGTAATAAGGCTGAATGGAAGAATATAACAGGACATGAAGGGGAAAAGAAATATCTCAAAATTTAACCAATTTAACCTGGATACATAGAAAAAACTGTTAAAAATACTATATTAAATCTTCTAGAATCTCTCGTTGGGAATTTGTTATTGATGATAGATAAGTGGGGTAAAAAACATAAAACCTTTTGAAATTACCAAGTTCAAGGATTTTGCATTGTTTTTGTGGAATAGTTTTAATAAGGTGCACATCTTAAAAAATGTGAATATTAGAGCTGATAAATCTTTTCTCTTTCTGTTAATAAAACCCTCCGTATGGTAGTTGTACCTAATGGAAAAATTCAGTACTTGCACCAACACATGGTCACTTGGAATTTATGGTCTGTACTGCATGGAATACACCTCAGAGATGCCTGCTTTCTTTGTTTCTCACAACATTTGTTTCTCAACAACAAAAAGAGCAACATTATTAATTATAATAACAAAAGGACCAGTGGCTGCACGCAAGAATACACCCCGGTATTCACAATCACCCCAAAAATTAAGATAAAACTGTAAATCGTCATAACTTTTCGTATCAAATACATAATACAGAATGTTCAATATACGGAATTTGAGAATACAAAACTTTACAAAATCAAAAAAGCTGCCAAGATGGCCATCGGCATCGAAATTTAGTTCCTCTCAAGCATATTGTTATTCTTTGGTAATTGTAAAAGAGTTTTCCAGACTCCATTCGTAGTGCCCATTTAACAAAGATAAGCATATCATGAACAAATACTGCATGATCAAAACCACTTCATATCAAAAACAACACGCTGATTAATGCTGTATAGTAGTTTAGTTTATATTAACATACATTAATACATTTTGTTCTAACGAATAATTTTATCGCCTTGTAAATATTTCTAATGGACTTCCTAACATTACGTTCCTGATTCTAATGATATGCAATTTGCTTATATTATGTCATATGTTCTTACACTATTCAAATGATAATATTGTATGTACCATCTTCGCGAGGGCGACCGCTTCGCGATTTGCTTCATGCGCACCATTTTGCTGTATGCTTGAGTTATGAATAATCGAAATTTTGCCCATATTGTACATTTCAGCTGTCGGCTTACACTGGGTACCTAATCTCAATTGTTTATTTTGAAGCACATTCCTTGCGTTCGTTATGTGCATGGTGAATCACAAACTTTAAGTGTTCTGTGCGTGGGACTGAGACAGGAATAGTTGAAATGAGATAAAAGTAATGTGTGAACATAGCATCACAAGTTGGAGCGCTTTGACTAACTCTGTCGGCTGATTTAAATGCGCTTGAACGCGCTTATCGTAGAACATCTATAATTGCCCTAAATAATAATGTAACAACAAACATAATGCGAAATCATTTTCCTATAGTATCAGGATGTGCTATGACATGTCATAAATCTCGAGGAACATTCCATGAAATTGTTTATGAATATCAAAAGACCTACTACACTCTCTACTCTCTACTATAACACAAGTAACCAGCAATGAAGGAACGTTTATAGTGACAAAAGGCAATGCTAATAGAAATTATGATAATAGAATGATAATAGAAATAATGATTAAACAATTAGAACATATATATTTTTACTTCATGCATATGGTCAAAAGGGTAATAAGACACTCGTCTTATTTATGAGTGGTATATTTGATTACCTATTTTTCGATTTTTTACATCTTACAAACTAGTCGTTACAGATTTATTCTTTCTTCCACTACCAGCGTCTCCTGAATCCGCCCTCGCCTCCACGCATTCTCTCCCGACCAATTCTGTATTAAACCATCTCTCCTCTACTTGACCTTTCCTGACTTTGCGGGTTAGCAGGCTGTATTCTAATTTCTGCTCAATCTCTTCTACAGTAACCACCTCCCTCCAATTAATTGCATTAACCCTCTCCTTCAGCTCTTCCATTTCTCGACCCTTCCAAACTCACGTAAGTTCAACCATCTCATCCTCCAGCTCCTTCTCTTCTCTTCCATCTTCCATCTTCACTGGCCAGTGGTCGGATCCATCTACCTCTTCTATTCTCAAACTAACACCCTCATCTCTACACAACCCCTTAATCGTCACAAGGTCAATGACTAATTGCCCACGCCCCCCACTATAAATATCCACCCCTTATAAATGTATCCCTATTTAAATTTATTCCGTCTTATAAAAGATCTACTGTATTCCGGAATCCAGTCTATTGAACAGTATGTTTTCCTACTTTAATCTCCAATTGTATGCCCATAAAATCACTCAGGTTAAGTGTCCGTAGATTTTTTTATATTTGGTGAAAGTTGTCCCGCTTTGCGCCGGTGTGGCTCCTAGACGACCCGTGTCTAGTGCACATAATTGGCAAACCGCTACCATATGTAAATCAGAACTACAGAATTCTAATACATGCAAACAATGTAATCATAACAAAGTTAAAGTTACGTAAAGTATCTTGTAAAATAAATTTGAAAATGAATAGATGTGTGGCGTTTCTCTCCATACTTTGGCGTGCTGTAGGTTTAGCATTTACATCTCCTCGCAATCAATCTATCAACAACCGGCACCTATAACTCCACAGATGATAATAAATGAGGAATGTACTAGAAATTTGTATTTTTATCATTGTCACAAAACGGAATGCAAGACTGTCACCAAAGGACGGAAAGTCGTTGAAAAAACCTTAATAAGCTGAATAATTCTAGGAATCAACTCATATAGTCAATTGTAACTACTTCCTCCAAACAATAGGAAAATGGGATAAGTTAGTTTCATATTATCGGAACTAATCTTTACGGTGGTTCTAGGAGGTATGTTGCATGCTTTAAAGTGTAGATCTGTGGTCATTTTCGCCACACTTTGGCGTGCATCAGATTTAGGTTTATGCACAATCTTTTCTCCCTTGGCCTGGAGGACTTAGTTTCTGACTTCAAACGCGATAAAATTTTGAATTAGAACTACACCCTTCCAGCTTCCCTTCTTCTTATTTTCTCTTTTATAATGGCGGGCACCTTGGTGATCTCCTCACACCTTTCACCCAACCGCGCCGCGATTACATTCACTGTTTCTCCCATGCCTCTCGCCCATTTCTCTTTCATTCCAATGCATTCCCATGCTAATTGTAAGTGCTTCCAAGTGTTCCATCCATCCTCATGCAGTACACACTTTCGAAACTGATCTCTCTTACTTTCCATCCTCTCTCTCTCTTCCGAACCGCATCTTTCTCTAGCGAGGGTAACTTTTTCCGATGCTCCGTTTCCTCTGCAGCCAGTATATTCTGGTCTCTTCCCCACATTTTGTATTTCCTGATACCCAGGGTTGTAGAAGCTTCCACAGATGCAACCATGCCAAATTTGCTCCTCCACTTCCTGGCCTCTAACCCGCATTACCCTTTCTACCAAGTAAATCGATTTTAAATTATAGCGAATCATCTGCTATCAGAGTGGGAAGAAAATGATGTGGATAAAAATGATAAAGAAGATTAATGAAACGCGATCAAAATGCAAATATAATGAAATGCTTCACTTCCGTTCATTCATGGAGCAGGCAGAAAAACTGAGATTGAAGAAGTTTACACAGAAGCATCGCTTCGGACGAACCCACACCGTTGATAAGAATTATGATAATATAAAAAACTAGGCTTTTTGAACTGATACATTCATTTGAGATATTATATATAATTGTACAACAAGTATATTAAATGATATTTACAAAGCAACGATTGCCTGTTTGAATTTTGGTTTCACTCGAAGGAAATGTGACTACTTGGTATTGACGCATAGTATAACACTGTAAACCTGTTAAATTATGGAATTAGGCAACTTCTTGAGCGCAACCTTTCCTTTTATAAAGCTTGTGTCATAAAATGCTTGTATCTGATCTGCACATATAGATGATCGCTTCAATTTATTCAGGTTAGGTAGTGGAGTCGGTTGTTGTAGGCTAGTTATGTTTGTGAAGTTTTAACTAGCATTTTCCTGATTCTATACGATTAGTTGTGTCAAATCAAAAATTAAGTGACTACAACCTAACGAATATTTTTTACTGAATGACTTAGTTTGATTGTGAACACTATATTTGTATACCATCAAGATTTTCAATAGAAATGGCAGAAGAATCTAATCTCTATGAGGTAAATAAACATCTTAAATTAAATCGATTGTTATAATCATTTTTCTATACTCCAGACAGTTGTGGAGTACGAAAGGGAACAAGCCAATATTCGAGAACCTAGTAAGGACGCCGAGCTTTACATCAACACATGTAAGGATGTTCGCAAAATTTTGGGTGTGATTTGCAAGTTGAAATGTGCTCCAACAGTTGTAAGTTTTATTTCAAACTGTTTCTAATGTTTTTCTTAATTTCTTCGCCTTTAATTAATACTAAATTACTGTTTAATTAATAAATAATGTTTAGAATACGAAAGCAGTAAAGAAGAATAAGTTCGAAGCATGTGTTTTAACCTCGGTTTTGAAGAGGTTAAACCGGTTGGAAAAAGTGAGATTATCTGCATCTAGGGAGGCAATTCAGGGTGAAAAGCAGAAAGTGGAGAGTACATACATGCAATACCAGAATCTGCTTTACGAAGTGCAACACTACAATAGCGAATACAACAAGTGTATTCAATATAGATCTGGTGATGATGAGATTGATCTAATCACCACTACGGAATATTTACAACAAGCTCCTTCGAAGGAAACGGAGCGATTCTATGAAGGTGAGGTGCAGAATCATCAATTATATCTCGCACGGCTTGATTTTGAGCTCAAGCAACGCATTTACTTGGCGAAACTACTGGAAGATCTCAAAGTTGCTAAGAAGCAAATCAAAGATGATATTGTTAATATGAAGAAGAAGCTTGCTGGCGTGGAGCCGAAATTGCAGGCGATTGTGCAGGCTACTAAGCCGTTGCAGGATCATCTTGAGTTGGCGATTGGCGAGGTGCAACCGGAACATAGATTTGCTGCTTATCTGCCGGATCCGTTGTACTTGTTCTACTGTAATGCATATGCTTACAGTCAATTTGTGGGTGGCAATTGTGTGGTGATTGAAATTGAAGGGAAATTGAATGAGTTGGAGCAGTATAATGAGGCACAAAAGGCGTTGCTTGAAGATGCGGAGGAACAAGAACAGAGTGGGCATGGGGTAAGTATTCTTTGTTTTTGTTAGCATATAATTTGGTGCATAAGCTCAAAGATAGTACTTTCAAATTTTCTCATTGGAAAAAGAATTGTATTTAGATTAGAAAATAATATAATTAGAGTGTAGGAATCCCGAACATCAATGTGTACGGGCTGTCGGAGATACAGCCGATAAATACCGAGAATGAAAAATGCTAGTTATCAAAATGCTGAAGTGAAATCTAAACTCTTTGGTATCGGAAGTATCGATACTTATCGGTATTGAAATGATCGAAAAACGTCTTGGTCCCATCTATTGACTCTTAAATTGACGTTTAAATTCGAATATCCGCGCACCTCGTTGATTTTCGTGATGTCAATTGTCCTCCTTCACATTACGAGTGTGAAAATGTGAAAGTGCCATTCATTTTTGGTATTAAAGCTTGCATGCATCGATACTTATTGCTATTGAAATGCCCGAAAAACGCCTTGGTGCCATTTATTGCACCTAAGTTTAAACTCGAAGATCGGGAAGCATCGAAAATATTCGTGAAACCAATGGTCGTTCGTTCTCGGTTGTCATCAGATGTATGTATTTTGACAGCGTACACACCAACGTTTGGGTGTACGTTAATCATGGATGAATTCATAGATACATTCTAATGCTATCAAAATGTTATAAAGAATCGAAACTCTTTGGTATCAGAAGTATCGATCCTTTTTGGTATTGAAATGATCGAAAGAACGTCTTGGCGCCATCTATTGACGCTTACATTGACATTTAAATTTGAATATCGGGAACCTCGATGATTTTCGTGATGTCAATTGTCCTTGGTATATATCGGGTGCAAGGTTTAACTGCCTGATGCATTGATAATAGGCCATGAATCGATTATGAATTCGTGACCTCATATTGGGGATGTCAAAATGATAAAAACTGTCATGTTGGTATCGAATTTGTAAGTATCGATATTTATTGCTATTGATATGCCTGAGAAACGGTTTGGCGCGATCTATTGACTCCAAGGTTCGAACTTGAATATCAGCAAACCTCGACAATAATCGTCATATCATTGGTCCTCGTTCGTTTTCGATAATCATCGGATGTATCCTTTGACTGCTCGTTCAAAGTAACGTTTGGGTGCACGTAAATCTTGGATCAATTCGGGGATTCACATTAGGGATATCAACTTTTCAAAAAGGATCGATATTTTTCATATCGAATGAATCGTATTGGTATACTTATAGGTATCGCAATTTGCCTAAATAATGTAACTAAACATATTGTATTTATTTTTTTCTAGAATGTTGGAGCATCTAAAAAACATCGACGACGTAAAGGCGGTGATGATTCCGAAGAGAGCAGAAAAAAGAGCATGTTAATGAAACATCCCTTGTGTGTGAAAGCCATCCTAAAATCAGGCAATGTTACATTAACTCTGAAGTTTATCTACCTGCCATATTTGCGTATTGTTACCGTAATGTCGGCCACCGAGTGCGCACTTTTACAAGACAGCACCTCCATTCGAGAGGTCCTTTCCGGTGAAAGTATCCTGAGCCAACTATACGCCCATGATACCGGTACTGAGTCTCCCAATCTTGTCAACAATCTGCAACTGAAACAAGTCGGCATTGATCGTTTCAAAAATATCATTCCACAAATTGGCTACGCCTACAACTGGACTCAGAAACTATGTGGATTGGAATTCTTGAATTGTCAGGTATGCTGTACATTTAAATATTTACTTCTTGACCATAGCTTATGGTAGAATATAAATTGGGGCGTTTCATTTTTAACATAGGGTCGTAGGAATTGACGCATTGAATTGCTAAAACTCCAGGATCTTTCTCTTTTGAGATATAACATTGTAGTAATATTTGTGAACTATATATACTTACATTACAATTTCTTTCAAATAGAACTTCGAAAATCGCCTAAAGAAACAGGACTCAATCTACATCCACACCGTGGAGAATGCATTTACAATAATCAAACATCGTTTGAAGATGCGCTCGGCTCTCGCCAAGCAACTGGTTCAACTTGAGCTGAATCTCATTCCGCTGGTTCCCGACAATGTCGCCTATCCGAAGACAAGTACATCGGCTTTGTCGAAGTTCATCTCAGTGGGATTTCAACGCTTTTGTCAAGAAGCTCGCGCGGCACGCGCACTTCTTGATCGTGAACTCATCGCCAGCGAAGACTTATACTTCCTCGCTACTATCTCCCATCCCAAGGCGGTGCTCAATGCGTGGATTGTGATTAAGAATGAGTATCCCGAGGAGGCGCCAATGATATTCCTGCATGTGCAGGACGGTGACGACGATCACCATAACGAAAATTGCGAGGAGATTCGTGACATGGAGTGCCATATTAATACGCATTTACCGACGCTGGCAACGGGCAAGGATGCGTCCACGTGGTTGCTTGCTGTGCAGTTAAAATACCTGTGTGCATTCCTGGACGTCTATCTCGAAACAGGACATGCTTACTCCTCGCCTACCACGATTGTCTTCTTCCGTAAAGTCTTGGGTCGTAATCGAAGACGTCCGTATAAATTCCATAAAGCTGGTAATGGTGTTTTTACACACTATTAAATTTTGTTTTAATAGTATTCAATTTCACTTCTTATAGAAAATAAAGAATTTATTACTTTGAATTAATTGGTTTTATGGGTTTTTATTCTTTGCTGATTCATTTCAAGTCATATCAATCCTTCCTTTTCTCCGGCACTTAAAAATGAAAAAAACGATAGGGGTACATTACATATGGGGTGAAGGAGCCCCTAGGATTCTCAGGGGAGGCGCGAGAATTTACAATAACAGTTAGACCAAAAAAGAACGGTAATACAGAGGAATCAGAATCACAAAAATGCTCGAGCTGGCGTATTTTACATCTAAAACAGTGCGATAAGTCCCTCAAACTGAATCAAGTAATTGAACGTCAAGCCATGCTTCATAGGAATCAACCACCAAAAGACGTTCGAACGGCATGATTTTTTATACATAAGAAAGTGCGACAAATCTCTCAATATCTGAAACTAGAAATCTAAGGGCAACACATTCTTTAGAGGAATCAACCGGCAAAAAATACTCGTAGCTTATTTTTTACCTAAATGCCCAGAAGTGCCAAGAAATGTTTACCCTTCAATCTATGGCGTAGCACCTAGGTGTGTGAGTTCCCCTACGTCAGGTACCACTAGTCTACATGTAGACAGTGCCGCTTTTTTACAGTTTTATTCGCTTAATCTGGACAAATGAAATGTCTTACAGTATTTGTATTAGTCCCCTAATTTTAGAAAGTACCGATATTATTTGGTGTTGAATACAGTGTGACATAAATGAATGGTTTGGAGTCTGAAAGGTTTAAGAATGCGAGAGGTGTGCGATAGTGAGTTCCAGTATATACCACTTCAGCCTGTACCTTATTGATATAGAAGAGGTTTTACTGATGGCTTAAAATAACAGTGTTGTGTTGGGAAAAAGGAAACGGATCAGGCATCGGCAACTCTTGTCGAGTCAAAATCTAATCTACTATCTATTAAAGGGACATTTTGATCAGTGGGGGGGTCCCTTAGGACTTCTTACGTCTCCCGCATACCCACGAGTTGCAGCAAACATGTTTAGGGACCCCAGTAATTTAGTATTGTATTCTATAATATTTATCCTGTGACTTACCGACTTTGTTAATTCCAAAATCGTGTCCCCAGAGAAAGATGGCTTTCTAATGCATCTGCATGCAGACAGTCCTACTGACTGCCCCTTCATTCCTTAAGAGATTTTGTTATACCCTCTCGAAGGTGCCCCCCCCACCCTGAGATGGCATTCCTGCTACTGGGAATCCATCGACTCTTACCTCAAAACCCTCAAAACTCAAAAATATTTATTCAGTATTTTATTCGCTTCCCGAGTCAGACAAGTTCCGAGTATGGGGTGCATATATATTGTATAAGTCAGTTTCATCCTGGAAAATTTTCCTTTGTAGACACGATTTCGTATATCACAAGTTTCACGAAAATAATAATTACATTTTAGAGTAGAGTAAAAAGTTGTTATTATTAACTATTTAATACTTCCCTCTAAAGACTTGGGAAGACTTTTTTGAGTAATTTTCTTTATATTTCTTATCCACATCAATTACCTAGGTTATAGTAACGATAACTCAAAAATCTCAAAGTGACAACTTCAACAACTTGAATTTGAATCATTGAAAAATCCCCTTAGAGTGTTGCTACAATTGAAAATGGACGCAACCCAAATATTCTCGGCTGAATACGCAGCAATTATTACTCAAATTCAAGCGAATTTCGAAGATAATTTGAATCGGGTAAGCTATTTTCTTTTATATTCTTAAATTAACCTCTAAAATGCCATATGAAATACAACAAAATTGAAAAATAATCTTCAACAATTTTCAGCAATTCGAAAATGATATTGCAAGAGAGTCCCATAATTGCACCCTATCCCGATTCCAGAATATCTCCTGCAACCACGAACAATCAACAATGTAAGTAAAAAGAAATATATCAAGTAACAGCTAATACATACGATGTCGATAATATTTATTTCTCAAAATCAGACAATTTAGAAATTTCCGAGTGTCTTTGTCTTCAATTCATACCCATGTTGGCGTCCATCTTTTGGACCAATGTTTCGCCCTCAATATTCGCCTGCATAACCTGCACATTGATGCAGATATATGCATCATTGAGAGAGATGAATGTAGTAGCGTCAATGGAAATGCAAGAGATCGACTGGCGCTCCATGCTGATAACGTGCATTTTACTGGACGAGTTGGTTTTTACAATCGGGAGGATTCACTGGTGCCTCTTAATTATGACCTTGATGTCCCTGCATCGGAAATGAAGGCTTTCCAAGTCGAGGTTGGGAGCGTGAAGGTGTCGCAGGATGTCAAAGAGAAGATGAGGAATATCTGCTGGATACAGGTGAAGGAATGGTTGATGAGACGCATTGATCGTCTGCTTTCCGGCTGTGTTGTCGAATTCTCTTTCGGGGAGTTGTTCCTGGATGAACCGGGCCAGTACAAGAAATATCAACAGCAACGGGTTACTGTAGCGAATACGTTGTTCAATGAGCATATGCAGAATCTTACAGACATGTGCACTCCCACAGTGTATCGAAAGCTGCACTCTTGCTTCATTCACAATGACATGTGTTATCTTATTGATATAGATGAATGCAAGATCAGTAATTTGAAGACGTTGGCTTCTATTCGGGATGCTAGTTTTGTTCAACAGGGCGACCAACTTGTGGCATTTGTTGATGCCGCTATGTCAGAAATCAAGGTAATAACTTTTTTAGATATAATTTATTATGTATTTACTAGTATCAGGTGGATTATTTCCAGTTTCCTTTGCTTATTATTTCCTTTAATTTATTTTTTCACTGTCATTCTGTTTCTTTATTCACATTCTGTGTAGATTTCAGGACAGTAGACAATTTCAGGACATATTTATAGTTTTTGGTACCTAAATTATTTGAAATCAAATAAATACTTTTGAAAACTGAAAAATATTGATACGTTTGGTATCGACAGTATCGAAGCCTAAAAATATTGATATAAAAAGTATCGAAACGGGATACCATTCATAGCAACGTATTTAATGAAACTAATAGTTTATCGGAACTGGAAAGTGTCGATACTTTTAAGTATCGAAACTGGAAAGTATCGATATTTTTTATCGATCAGAAACTAATATATGAAAGTTGGATGGATATCGTACAGTATGTAAATATTAATACTCATTGGAATAGAAACATGGGAATATTGTATGAATGTATTAATACTATTTGATTTCAAAAGTATCGAATGAATATATCGATACTTTTTGGTATCGAAACTAAAATATAGCGATACTTTCTAGTATGTAAGTTATCTATACATGATTATAGCGGAAGAATCGATAAGACATTTTGGAATGAAAGTACTGATACGATTTGATATAAAAGTATCGAAAATAGTATGGATACTACTTGGTATCAACAGTATCGGAACTGTTGTATGAAAGTATTTTTACTCTTTGGTACAGAACGCATGGAATATTTGTATCACTACTTATTTGATATCCAAGGTATCGAAAGACGGATACGTACACGGATAGATACATTTTGTTAACATAACTAGAACATAACGATACTTTTTAGTATAGAATATATCATGTATCGATTCTTTTTGGTATCATCAGTATCGATAATAACGCGTTAACTGAAAAGATTGTTACTCTTTGGTATCGAACTAGAAAGTACTGAATGAGAGTATCGATACTTATTTGTATTAAACTTATCGAAAACGAGCCTTGACGAGAAATTATATATTGATAAACGTATTGAAACATAAGATCGATTCTCCTGAAGCATATCAATACGTGAAATATCTATATGTATGTTTTTGACACTTGTTGATCGTTTCCATGTGCTTTCTATTTTACCAGCTGTGCCTAAAAGAAATGATTCGATATGTCAGCGGGAACATACGATTCGCGTACGCTCATGCACATGGCGATCCACAGCTTGCAAGGTCAGTGGTTGCCATGTGAGAGCCCTGATACGGGCAGTCGAACGTAGTCTGTGAAATAACGCCACCGTGCAATGGGATATCAACAAAGAATCGATACTTCCGTTCACATCGAATCGATGGCTATCGATACCTAAAGTACAGATAAGTATCCAACAGAAGTATCGATACTTTTTTGATACAGACAGCGTTGGACTACTCGTATCAGGCTCTCCAATGACGGTCATGAGCCTTTCTGCTAGGCGTTTCTTCTCATGACTCAGGATCGTCATATGCAAAGCCTTTGAGTTATCGGAGCATTCACCGAATTTTTTAGACCCACTTCGTATATCTGATTCTTTGCTTCTAGTCTTCTAGTATTTATTTCTACATATTTTTCATATTAAATTATTTTTAAAGTCATATAAAATCATTGTATCCTACCATGAACAATTGTAAGTTGACACCCCTTTGCTTTTACCTAGTTATAAAACTAACTTCCTTTAAATATCAATTTCAGTGTGAATTCATCAATTGTACGTTGACACGATTAGGTGAAGAACACCGTCAGTATTCTGGTGATGTAATTGTCGTGCCGACTCGCAATCGCATCAAAATTCTATTTGACGTAAAAAAACACAACGCTACCAGCACTTGCCACCTATATTTTGATATTGTGCAACTGGAGTGAGTAACCAGGACTGATAACCAGCTTGCATAATAATATATTTACTTTACGTTCATTTTTCAGAATTGACGATCTAAAACTGGATGTACCAACCGAATCAATCGCTGATTTTACATCCTGCTTGGACGAGTTGCTACCGATTATGGTGGGATACACAAGACAATACTTGAACAAAACATTAGAAGATTTTCTACAACTTTTCAATGCGAAGTATTCTACTTAATTTTATCTAAGGGGAGGACAATATTAACAAAAAGTAGATGTTTAGTCAAATTTATGGAATTTCCGATTTTCTTTCAATTGAAACTGATGGAATGAGTTTTTGTTTAACATTTTGCCCTTAAATTAAACAATAAATACTATATAAAGTTATTATAACTTTGTTTTAATTCATTCGATAAGTATTATATCGATATTTCGAGATTACGGGTATGCAAGGTATCGAAATCATATATTATC
>JAODAC010000771.1:0-39282 GCA_027575185.1 Mimaenictus wilsoni | reverse complement strand
TTACTTGAAATATGTATTAACGCATTTCCTTTCCGATTCTACATCGAACCATGAGAAAATTGGCTGGGTATTTCAGGTATTTCCAAAATCGAAAATTTGCATGTAGTCATTCTACGATGGCTTTTACAATCGCAATTAATTATAAACAAAAATATAAAAAAAAAACAATAAAAGATAAAAATGTATTCCAGGCTGAAGGATCAGTTAGGTCGATGGCCAGGTCTCCGAACCAAATACCTTTTTTTTTATAATCAAAAAACAAACAGGTACACAACTAGACGTAACAGCAGCGTGTCCAAAATCGCCTTTTCCACCCTTGTATCATTGTATACTTACTGTAAAAAACTTTATTGCATGTCACAAGTAGGCGTGTCAAAAAAAGTTAAGTTGTTTGCAGGCAAACACTAATTATCCGCAATAACATTAAACATTTAGACTGCTCAAAACCTGCTCAAAACGTACACGAATTAATTTACTCAAGTAGTTTCGAGTTAGCGTTGGTCAACGATTCGCTTGTCTTTCGCTCCGTTTTTCAGAACTCCACACTGCAAAAGAAAAGCAAAAAAAAAAACACGTAGACACCACACGAACGTGGTGTAAAGTAGATGGATCATTAAGCTTTGCACAGTGCAATTTTAATTAAACAAAACGAGCTGGCGTTTCATTCAGGGCGCTCACTTATTAACGCAATGGCCGCACTCGCAGTCGTTCGCATTCGGACGCCGATAACGATCGTTATATTGCGCATGTCTCTCCGTGTGCTTTATCCGTAGATGGAGCTGTTTACGTCGGTCATCGTGACCAAACCAGCGACGCGCATCGTAGGCAAAAAGAAATCAGCCAACACTTTTAGCGATATTTAAGTGCCTTAAATGCGAATGTGTACATGGACAATTTAAAACGCATGACTGTAGATCAATCCGGCGAACGGAGAGGACGTGCGTACGCGCAGTAAGCGATTTGGTTTCGCTGATGGAAGTAGTCTTCAAGTTGGGCTTAGACGTAGACAAGTGAACTGAAGGAGAGAAAAAAAATCATAGCCGCGCTGTGCATGTGCATGGGAGCGCTGGAAAAGGCAAATATTAAGATGTATTTATGTAGGAGGCCGGCCAATATGGTGTTTGGCGGCTAACAAGCTCGCCGTTTGAAAACAACACGATGGTTTATAATAATAAACAACGCGCATTGCATTATGCTTTGAACAGATTCGTTGTTGCTTAACTTGTTGCATTAGTTATGAGTGCTGCCATCTATGATGTATATTACTAATGGTGACATTTTCTCAGGAAGCGCCATCTATAAATTTGTGTGTATGTGCGATGTGTGTATGTAAAAAATATTCAGCCCCCTGAAGATGCCAGGCGGCGAAACCGGTCGACAGAAAACATAAATATTTTAACAAGTTCACGGCAAATAAACATAACATAAAAAATATCGATATATCAGCCTCAAAATTTCGATATTTATCGATAATTTCAATTTTCATAATATCGAAATATCAATATCGAAAATTTTTATGTAGTTTTGATATGTCATTGACTTTACGGCCATCTGTTTAACAAGAGTTAAACTTAAACAAACCATATCAGTATTTAACCGTGAAAGTCTCAGACTTAAATTTTGATATGTCATTGACATAGCCGCCATCTCAGAAATTCAAATTTTTCAATTTTTCCACATTTTAGGTTCTATATCGATTTTTTTTGTTATTGTCGTTGTTATATTTGGTGGAAAGACTGATTGATTGATATTTAAATATATAGATCTTCGTTGTTATCATGAGATTAACGTTTAGCGTTTTTATATTGTATAATTTCATTATACCAACAAAACAATACGAATACAGGTTAGGACAAATATATAATAACAATATATAATGAACACGCTGATTTCATGTGAATTAATAATTGTTGGGAACTGTAGTTAAACAAACCATATCAGTATTTAACTGTGAAAGTCTCAGACTTAAATTTTGATATGTCATTGACATAACCGCCATCTCAGAAGTTTAAATTTTTCAATTTTTCCACATTTTAGGTTCTATACCGATTTTTTTGTCACACTAGTATTGAATTGCATTGATCTACTTTTATTAATTATTGTCATTTTTATATTTGGTGGAAAGACTGATTGACTGATATTTAAATATATAGATCTTCGTTGTTATCATGAGATTAACGATGCGTTTGTATATTGTATAATTTCATTATACCAACAAAACAATACGAATACAGGTTAGGAACAATATATAATAACAATATATAATGAACACGCTGATTTCATGTGAATTAATAATTGTTGAGAACTGTAGTTAGTCCTGATACCCAAATATAGAGGGCGTACTTGTCGATTTGATCGATATTGATAATATCGATATATTCAAGACAATATTTCGATAATAATATATCGAAAAATTAGAAATATCGATTTCGACATTTCATCATGGTCTGACATGTCTAGTGTAGGAGTATAATCATATGAGTGGACGTGACGGTTCTTTTTATTTTAGAATATTTACCGAAAAATGCTCTAACTCTACATTTTTGGCAATTTAAAATATATATATATCACATCGATAAACATCAATTAACATCACTTAATGTCAGAAAACAAATATTTAAATATGCTCCACTATCAAAATATCTACCTCGAGTAAACTAACATTATCCACATTTTAGCATGATATTAAAATTCCGAAATCATCTAGGACAGTTTTGACGAAATTTATTCACATCTTCGCCTCCTCTGTCTTTTCCTGCCTTCGAAGTATTCGCTGCCGTAGCACGTCGAATAGGTTTGACCACTTCACTATTACCTTATTTCACACATAAATCAGAGTCTTTAGAATCAGGTCGGACAGTAAACTAGTAAACCATTAGAACGATGTAAATCCAACCGCCAAAACCAAACGCGACTCAGCGACTATGCGACCGATGCTGTGGAAATCGTGAAACGATTTCGATAAATCACCGCTTAATTCAGTAATTTGTGCATATTTAATCATCGTAAGTCATATAAATAGTAGCCAAACACTAATAGAATTTACAACTAATTGGTATTATTAATTTGGTCGTTTATTTTTCGATGAAATGGCTCTCATAATTCAAGTCGCATAGGCGCAGTTTCGAAATATGCATGCGTGTAAAGTCAGTTATACGTTGACAAAATCATTTTTAACAAGCTATTAAAAATGATTTTCGATGGAGATCAAGATAATAAAGATACCTGGAAGGTTACACAAGTCAATATTTTATACCCGAAAATGAGTAAACCGTTTCTTGTCGGCTGCGTGTTATTAAAAAATATTGCGCGAAATTTCAATAAGCCCGGAGGAAGAGTTATAAAATTTGGATCTACGAAAAATCAGCGCGGTAAATTCATCGCTGTAAATTCACCGCTAAGAAATATCAGCGCGAGTAAAATCACAGCGTGTAAATAAATATAGTCGCTTCGAATTACGACGATTTAGTAATGAGTCATATCCGATCAAAGGCATGCGTGAAATTTAAGAATACATATTTACATTCCTGTCTATACGAATGCGAATGAATGACTGAATTGTTGGTTATAAACGATACTTAAAAATAAAACAAAAACATTTTCAGGTTTTTTTTTTCAGGTAGACAGGAAAATAAAGTAGTACAAAAACAGTCGTAGAAAAGTGAAAATTTATATTTTAAAGAAAAGCAATGAAACGCAAACGCTTAAAATATTAAATAACAATTCTATGGGCTATACCTCAAATGTAACCATTGATTCCAATTTTTTCGTAAGAGAGTACGACATTTTTTATTTTGCGTATGTTGTCTCACTTTTATCAGGTGTATATTAAAAGTGTGCAATAAAGGGGACTGAATGTTTCCAGAAACTGACCGCGGTATTAAATGAGAGAGAGAGAGACTGTCCGTCGTTCTCACTTTCACAACCAGCCGGCATTGGACAGTTCGTCCCTTCGTCCGAGCTGAGCTTGTCATGTCAGCGTGTCTTGTACCTGGCATACCTTTCTTAGGGCGTTGGAACATCAGCTCCTTTTTATACATAAGATATGACAAAGAAACCCCGGAGACGTCGGCGACGCGCATTACCAGCTGTGACGCGCTAACGACGCGCTGACGTGACAAGCTTAGCGTGGACGAAGGGACGAACTGTCCAATGTCGGGTGGTTGTGCGACAGACAGGCTCCCTCATTTAATAGCGCACCCAGGTAGAAAAATCGGGTTTGCAACACATAGAGCATAAATTATTTTGTCGGTGTTGTAAACGATTAACTTAACAATGAAGGTGCGGTCAACTGTACTTGAAAAGTCAAGAGTGGCAATAAATAATTCGGGATTTCGGGGTAGACTCGATTTTTCTGACTAAGCAGGACAAAAAAGGCAAAAAGGCAATATTCCCTTTGTTGTGATAAGTAAATGCTGAAAAATATTAAATAATAATTCTATGGGCTATACCTCAAATGTAACCATTGATTCCAATTTTTTCGTAAGTGAGTACGACATTTTTTATTTTGCGTATGTTGTCTCACTTTTATCAGGCGTATATTAGTGGCAACGACAAATTCTGCGCTAATACATGTATCGTGAACACTTGGTAGAACAATAGCGGTGTTGTTTTGAACACTCAATCAACATACCAATATTTACTCTGCGCGAGCACCGACAAATTTTCAATCGTTCCGAAAATGATGATTCGCTTATTATCTCGTCCGCTGTCGAATAAAACAATAAAACAAATGGCTTACCGCTTACCGAAGAGTCATTGATACCTCTTCTGGAATTTCGATGTCCCACTTTAATTCTTCTTAGAATATTTTGTGTTGTTCTTTTAATAATCCTTGGTCGGGGTAATTTCGGAGCTGCTGCCGAACTGATCTCTTCTTCTTCTTCTTGCTGATTTATGGCTCTTGGCAACAAGGCCCTCTGAATCAGAAAAAACTCCACATTAAAGAAGCGGGAAGCGGCGGCTTGCCGCGTTGTGGAGCTCGGTGCTTGTTAGATCACTGCGGTTAAGCAACGTCGGACGTAGCTAGGCGTTGGTTGGGTGACCACTTGGTCTCCCCACTGAATAAGTGGCTGCGGCGCCGTCCGTGAACTCCTGATTTCGCGGTAAAAACGTGAATGAAGGTTGGGCGATTCCCTTGCAACGAGTGCCATTCGATTTTTCTCGGTCTAGCCAATAAGTCCGAAACTAGTTTCAGTCGTAAATCCCGTAATCATACGTCGTAAACAATAATGTCGGAGTTTGAAGTGTGCAATAAAGGGGACTGATTTTTTCCAGAAACTGACCGCGGTATTAAATGAGAGAGAGACTGTCCGTCGTTCTCATTTTCACGACCAGCCGGCATTGGACACTTCGTCCCTTCGTCCGAGCTGAGCTTGTCACGTCAGCGTGTCTTGTACCTGGCATATCTTTCTTAGGGCGTTGGAACATCAGCTATCTCCTTTTTATACATAAGATATGACAAAGAAACCCCGGAGGCATCGGCGACGCGCATTGCCAGCTGTGACGCGCTAACGACGCGCTGACGTGACAAGCTCAGCTCGGACGAAGGAACGAACTGTCCAATGTCGAATGGTTGTGAAAGTGAGAGCGACAGATAGGCTCTCTCATTTAATAGCGCACCCAGGTAGAAAAACCGGGTTTGCAACACTCAGTGCATAAATTATTTTTTCGGTGTTGTAAACGAGTAACTTAACAATGAAGGTGCGGTTAACCGTACTTGAAAAGTCAAGAGTGACAATAAATAATTCGGGGTTTCGGGGTAGACTCGATTTTTCTGGCTAAGCAGGACAATAGCACTCAAAAAGGCCATATTTCCTTTGTTGTGATAAGTACCAGCGGCAATATAACATCGTAAAATTTTCGAAATATTAAGTGCTTGCACAGGGTGACCCAAACCTAAGCTAAAATATTCCGAAAGAAAGAGCACTGCATAAATTAAGCACCTGAAGCGCAGAAGCGACGCGAAGCGACGCATGCGATGGTGTACAGTGGATTATCAGCCTAAAGCAGGCTACTACGTGTCATTGATTATAGCAGCGTGAGACAAATATGCTGCCCATAATTTGTGGTGTAACTTTTGTTCGGATTGATACTATATACTTGACAAATAGCACAAATAAGCACAAACAGCAACAAATAAGCAATTGCTTCTCGAGGATTACGTTCTGCCTCATGAATGAAAATGTTGCGCATATAATCCTCGACACTCGACGATGCGCGATTAATTACTGCGCTCAGAAAGCGCAGCTTTTCAATCACATCGATTGAAGGAGCGTGCATGTGGGGTTTTGTTACCAAAACCCCATAAGGTGATGATATTGCCCTGGCGCCACAACCACCTGCATTCTGCATTTATAATATACAGAGTCGCCATAAGCCTTATTTTAATAAAAATGAATAAAATATTAAATATAGGTAATGTATTAAAATGAGTAAAATTAAAATAAATTAAACAAAATACTTACCCCGTTGTACTTATAGACGAAGCTCTCATAGATATAGAAAGTGGATTTATGCTTGATGATTACTTCCATAATGACGAGCGCAATGACAGTCAATGCAAGGGAAATATTCGCAAAAGAATGAATGAAGTTTTTTTTTGTTATTTAACAAGGAGTGAAAATCTATAGGATACACTATCTACCTCCAGCATCAATGCTGTCAGTATGTGTGTACCACTTTAGACTTCGCGGAGAAGATATCATGTTCCGCGCGAGTGCTGGTTTAGCCCCAAAGCTGTATTCCTGTCACCGCAAGATGTTAGTGCGTCAGGAATGACCGACCAGCTAAAAACACTTCCTCGTTTGTCTGCCAGGTAGAACCTCTAAGACGGGTGGTGATAGTGGGGAGAGACAACAGTTTACATTTGTGCAAGAAGGCATGGCTGCCTTACCGTGTCGAAATTCTTCGTTCTATAGTTCGCGATGTCGCGAACTAGCGGGTGATCTCCCAACCCGCTAGTTCACTCCAGGGATACATGTAAGTTGGTTGCCAACTCGGTGGCAAACACGGAGAGTGTGGGTAAGTCCAGATCGTGAAGGATCTCGATGTTGCGGATGTACCACGGGATGTCAAGCGCGGATCTTATGAGGCGCATGTACGTGCCTTGTGCTAATTTAATTCGCTGGGGTGTTGCAGATCCTCATACCGTAAGTCAGAATGCTCCTGATGATGGTCTGGAATGCGGTCACTTTGGTGCGTTTATTAATCCTGTGACTGCGGAAGAAGGGAAGCATGCAAACGAACGCACCCTGTGCCTTCGCGCGTGCCGCCAGGATTTGCGCACGCCATGTGAGCAATCTGTCGAAGAGGACACCTAAGTACTTGACTTGGGGTTTCCACGGAATCCGGTGATTGTTGATAACCAGTTGTGGGAGCTTGTCCAGGATCTTGTTGGTGAACAACATGGCCTCTGATTTGGTCTCGTTGATGTTAAGTCGCCAGCACTGGTACCAGTCCATTAGTGCGGGCAGCGCTTTCCTGATGTTGTTTTCGCAATGCTGAAACCTGTTGCTGGAGGAAATGATTGCGACGTCGTCAGCAATTAATTAATTAAGCCGTTTGTTCCGACAAAATTCAAAGGTTGGCCGCAAATAAAAAAGGTGCTTGCTGTTAAAGCACTATCTCTTTAACAGCAAGTAATGTTGAATCGGTTTCGTGGCAGAGTCATCAGCGCAAAAATGTGTCATTCAATTCTCTGCAGGACAGGTTGAATGAAAAGACATAACTAAAGATGGAAATTTGATTGACATTAGCACTCCCGATATGTCTTTCGGTATCAATCTGTCAAACAACAAGGTCAAGAAGCGATTAATTGATGATGGCGATGACTAGAAGTATGATATCCCGAATGACTGGAGATAATTTAACGCGGACAACGCACGTAATTACACCACGAATTGATTAGCGCCATATTAGTCGGCCTGCGAGAGTCACGCAGACGCAGGCAGACATCGGCGTCGTTTAATTTTCCGTCGGTTGATTGATAGGAGCGCTCGATTTTTGACGCGCCCGATTGCGATCACCGATCATTGCACACAGCACCGCAACTGATTATGCACACGTCGTTAATGTATTTATAAATGACGATGCGCTGTGGTTGTAATTAGTCTCGTTTTAATTGATTTTATAGCATGTAATTTCATGTAGAGGCCTTTCAATATTACGCAGCGTTTTCGTTGATTTTTTTAATTTTCGGTGTTTTTATGGAAGTAATAACGTCTTTACGGATGGTACACTGCTTCTCAATGTAACGGTAACGGCGCACAGTGGCCGAAACTGACCGTTTTGTGCCGCAATCCATTCGCGCTCGTAGCGTGATCTTTTTACAATTTTCAAGAAGTACTTGTGCTCAAGCTTTTACATACTAAATATGAGCTAGGAAGTAGGAATTTCAAAGAAGTATAGGTATCGATAAGTATCGATATCAGGTGCACATACTTATCGAATTTTATCGATACTTATCGATAGTATCGAATTAGTCATTTTCGATAATTTTTGACATGCCCCTACACTGAGGCCATGTGTTATTCACAACCACCAATTATGATGATATTCGTACTCTGAGCGACCGATTCATCTCCGGTGCAGCGTTGGTTATTTATGGAAGTATGGAAATTACTGCGATATTTTTCATTCTCAAAATGTAACTGTCAGGAACTAACATGAAGAAACATTGGGTCGATTGATAATATACTGGAAGATTGCTGTAACGAGTAAAAATAATTTGAACATACATTAACAGATGGCGCCAATGTGCATTTCCAATGATATCGATATAATATGTATCGATATTTTTCTTCTATACTTGGGTATCGAAAGTATCGAAGTTTCAAATGTATCGATACCAGAAAGTATCGTTTTTTCGTAAAAAGTTTACATCCCTACTACGAAGATAAAACAAACATCAAAATGATCCTCGACTCTTCTACTTTCTCAGGGTATCTTTGTCGTTACGACAAATTTATTTTATTTCTTTTATTTAAACTTCATGATATAAATCAAACCAACAAGAAACTTTCATTTCTGAAAATTTCTATTTGTGATGAATTTACAAAAGAAACATTCCTCTAAAGCATGTGTTCCCCATTTTTATCTTGCTCCTGTGATTAAACGAATGATCGCAATAGTAATTGCGGGATACTACTGTCTAGTCAAAAAAAAAACCACAAAACACTTTCCCATTTCCCTTAATTACAAGTTTATTCTCTCATGTAATAAAGTACTTACCTCTTTTCAGTCCATCTTTCAATGATCTTTCAAACATATATCAAACTCGTATACTCATATCAACAGGACGTCCATCGGTCTGCTTTTCTTCAAGGTGGCAATTCTTTACATTCCTTTTACCTGAGTTTCCACAACGTTTCATTCATGTGGCAAACAGCGATGTATAAAGCCGATAATGTGACGTTTTATCATCGATGATTATCACGTCAGCGTGTTTCCAACGAACCAACCCAAGCTGAAGACAAATAAATACAAGCCGTCAGACGAACTCGCGAATGAAGACGTTGTGAGTAAATCCGAATCTGAAAAATATTATTAATACCACCTCACCTGCCGCAATCACTTGCCGGGCTTATCCAATTTGATCATAGCAAAAATCATAAAACTTAATCCGGTGCATTTTTTCCGGTGACATTAGTTGATTTAATCAGCTATTATACAGAGTGTTATTTACATAAAATTAAATTAAATATCTTCTCTTTCATGCAAGAGCCAGGGTTTTTTGTACTGATTCTTTTTTCATTCCTCGTCTTGCTCCTATGATTAGATGAATGTGTGGGTCCCTACTACCCAGTGAGGGGAGTCCCCATCTGAGTGGGGTTAAATTGTGATCCACTAAGAGGGATCACTGGAAACATACACTTTATCCTCCTTCCCCCCTCCGTCCCTCTCCCAAGTGCAAAATTCTGCTGGTGCTTATAAAATGTGCCGCAACAAAAAAACGAGCTGTGAATTACTAGTATAAACTATATTAAGTGGACTGGGTCCGACCAGTACCACGTAGCGGCAAAATGCTGAACTACAACGTAAAATTCAAACTTTGTTCTAAAATATTTTCTAATCTGCATGTTATAGAATGCCTATTCTTGCACGGATCAATTCCACATTAAATATGGTTTCTTTTGATATGCACATTTATGCTTAAATGTTGGGTAATTATTGAGATATTTATCACATAAAGAAACGCCTTTTCCGAGAAATGTCGTGTTTTAGGTTTTTAATTTTTTTTCATATTTACCGTATTGCTAGGATTATAAGTCAGCCACCAATCAATTCAGCGTGAAAATATCTTCAAACTCCAGGGACAGTTTTTCATTTGATTACTTAGAACCGATATTATAACTCATGAAAGTTGATTCTAATATCGTCGATGATTTCACTGACAATTTTCATGAGTCATAATATCGGTTCTAAGTAATCAAATGAAAAACTGTGCAAGTCGTTTGACGATATTTTCACACTGAATCGATTGGTGCATAATTTGTAATCCTAGCAACACGGGAAATATGAAACAAAAAATGAAAAACCTAAAACTTGACATTTCTAGAAAAAGACGTTTTTTTACACGATAAATATCTAAATAATTACCCAACATTTAGGTACATATCAAAACAAACTATATTTAATGAGCAATTGATCCGTGCAAGAATAGGCATTCTATAACATGCAGATTAGCAAATATTTTAGAACAAAGTTTGAATTTTACGTTTTAGTTCCGCATTTGGCCGCTACGTGGTACCGGCCGGATCCGGTCCTCTTGAATACCTAAAACTTCAGGTAGAAATAATGAAATAGAAACTTGTCTAATTTGCTTCTATCAAAACAAATTTTTGTAATAAATTGTTACTGTGGCAATTTGCTTTAATCAGCAATTAAGACAGAAAATTTAGCAATAAATTAATCGATTAAATATGATTTGTAGCGATAATATGAATATTAATCTTCTCGTAGTTTATCCTGCTGCGCAATAAACGCATGTATATAAACGTGCAGGCTGAAATTAAATTAAAGTTTGCTTTGGCTTGTGGCGAGTAATTGTCAGCAAACACATTGCGAGTCGCGTTCGGATGCAAATTTTACACATAGTCGCGTCCAATTACGCTCGAATGTGTTACGGATGTCACGACAATCAAGCACTCTCCAGCGGCGGCGGCGGCGAAGCCACAAGCACCGGGCAATATGAACGAACCTCATCCATTTTAGCCATCATTGGCGTCGCCTTTCCCGGCGCGAAATTATAACGAAAGTGCGCTCATGGCCGCTCCCGATGCGCATCAAACGAGGAGTACGCATAGCCTTTGCCATGACACTGACATTGACACATTAAAAGTGTAATAAATAATAACGTACACACAGTGGAGTGCAAAACGGCAGCAAAACGGTAGACTTCGAGCAGGAGAGCAGCATCAAAAGGAAGAGAAGAGAGGAAGCAAAGGTTGAGAAGATCAGAAGCACAGCGTAAATGAAATAACCATCGGGGCTGAATGAAGCTGGTTGGCTTGACGTAGAAGTTAAAGTTCACTGGGCGAGAGCGATTTGAAGAAAACCGTCAAGGCGCAGCAACATTGTAAAAGCCGCATGCGGTGTGGTGCTAGCCAGACAGAGTCAGTGCAGTGACGAGGAGGTGCAGGTACGAACGGAGCCTGTGGTCTGAAGAAGTTGTTGCATGAAAGGTCGACAAGCGTGCGTGAATAAATGTTTCAATTACCTACAGTCGGCCCGCCGTTTGCGCTCGTTGTCTTCGTGGGCGTCCTCGGCTTTACCTACGTGGGGCTGCCGCTAATTAGACGCAACAACGCCACACCTAACGTAATGCCCAATTTGACCGGTCGCGACGGTGATCGCATTCACGAAGGAGATCAATTACAACACGTTGGAAGCAAATGTGGAAATTAGCATCGAACCATGGCAACGGAACGATAATCTCGGAGTGTTTACGTTATTAATGGTTAAACGAATAAGAATCTGGTATTACTTTATAAAAGTATGAAGAAGTTGTTTTACAAGGAGATATAATTCTTAAGGCAATAAAAATTATCTAAATTATTTCTTTTATTTATACTGTTATATAATTATATTTAATTTTATTGTAAATAAAGGCGAATAATGTTAAATTTAAGCAATTTGGTTCTTATTTTCATTTTTGTTATGGTCTCTGGAAAATTTGAATATGACAAATGGGCTGTCTACCACTTAAATATAAAAAAAGTGTCACAACTTGTCTTGTGACACTTTTTTAGACGATTTACCTGCTGTCAACTACGCGCTCATACATACATCCCTGAAAGAAGGTCGTGCATAAACAGGATAATAATTATCTATATGCTATTTAATAGATTATGAAACTGAGAATGTTCTGATGTATAACTTGTCGAATATATATTGTTCCTTCATATGGTCAGCAAAGGGCAAAGTCTTAATAATTCGGTGTAAAATAATAAAATTTAAATTCTAATTAATGATTATACATGTAAAAGAGTTACGTTACGTTATCTTTTAGTGTACCATGCATTGCGATGGCATTTGTGTAAAAATGGTAAAATGCATGCATGCTCGGTCACGTTTTTTTTGAAATTGCCTCTCTATGCGTTGCCAAAAGTAGAAAATCATCTGGAAAAAAGTGAAATAAAACTCTGAAGGTTGCAATACAAAACGTAAAACTATATTGAAACCACTTTCCCGGCTATTTGATAGGCGTATTAATAAGAAAAACAACAATAATTAGAAAAAAAACGCATTTAAATCTCCGAAAACGAAAATCATACCGAAAAAAAATCAGTTGTATTCCATTTTAGTTGTTATTTTGTAGATAAAACAAATTTGTCGAGAAGTATATTTGGAAGATCATTTCGAATCGATGTGCACACACATATAGAAAATTATAAAAATGTAAAAAATCAAAATATAGAAATTGTAGGTCTTGTAAAGTTAATAATTAAGTTAATAAGTGCATTAAACTTCCCACAAAATGTCAGCACAACATGATAAATCACTCAAAACCCTCCACGCTTTTTATTTTACAATTGCACCGGTTCTGTAGACCAACAAAGCTTAATAATGTTTTATGATTATGGACGGCACGAGCTCGTGCCGCAATTGTCACGCGTTTCAAAGTGTTTAATTTCATCCGATTCGCAAAATCAATGCGATCACCCAACACCCTGCCCCCAAACACTTTGAACCGGTGAAGAGCAGGAAGTGTGCGAGCATGCGAAGTCTATTGATACCATTTCACGCTGGATTTTAATCCCGGTTGATTGGTATGTAAACACCGGCGGCCGGAAAGCACACATACACAATCCGAGGGACCGAACGGGGCACGCAATCAAGGGACAATCGGCGCTAATCAACGGGCCAGAGCGGCGACCAACTGGCAAAGGGGTGGTGCGCAAAAAAAGGGAGTGTGCGGTGCGTGTGATAGCAGTATTAGTCGATGTTAAACATCGTTAGTTGCACCGTTGAAGTATTATTAAATTCTTTCCGGGTGCGCTACTGGAAGATTTGATATTGAGGTTATATTGGGTTTTCGGTTTTTAAAATTCGATTTTTATTTTATTTCTTCCTTTTGCTGGGAGTTTTTTGCTAACTTCACAGCGTCTATCATTCTTCTATTAATATCTATGAATGCCTTTAAGTTTTTATAAAATATATTAACAAAATGATTACCCTCTATAACAGATTTGATTAATTTATCGTCTCTCTGCAATTATTGAGATTGCATGTTTTGCTTTACCCAAATAAAATATCCCTTGGTAATAATCATATCAGCGGAAGCATCCTAAAGTCTGAAGTCTAGACTCTGGAAGAGTAGCAGCCGGTAGTCGCGTGTAATTGAACCAATTTAGCAGGCCCCAGACACATAAGGATCGTATGCACGGGCACCCTCGAGTTACTGCCCAATAAACCATCGGCTTTCACAATTGAATTTATATACCACCGGCCCCACCGCGATTCCGACGCCGCGCCGATGTTGATCCATTCGCTAGAAGCAGCCACATCGTGCTGCGAGCGCATCTTTTCGAAATCACACAAATCACACTTTTTCAAATGTTGGCACACAGCACAGCAAGCACACACGGACCTTGCCCACACACGGCGCTCGTTCATTTCTCATTCTGAACCTGCGAGCCAAACCATCACACGTCGGATTCCGGGCACCAATTCGTTTCAAATATTTGACATCAGGCTATTAGCTTCTTCAGCCTCAGCGTCTGCACATTGACGAAAAACACCCGCTTGTAAATTATGATTATTGCTTCTGCCAATTGTCGACCTCCGCAGTGTATGCTCAATAGAATTGGTTATTACGTGGTCAAGTGTTTCTTACCATAAACGGATAAAGAAGTTATATATTTAATTAGTGGAATATTATTAGTGGAATACTGATTTCAACATAACTTTGTAATTTTGTTGCGGTAATTGGAAGTAACCGTACTTAAGTGTACTATTCTACGCACTTAAGTGAAATATCTTTAATATGAAATATCTAAATATTTATTGAATCTTGATTTATAACTATTAATGTATCTGAACCTGGTATAAGTCCACGAATTCATGGAGTTATCACTAACTAACGTAATAATGTGGCTGGGCCATGCATGGAGGAGACAGGAGGCACCCAGGTAGTAAACGAAAAAATAGGAAGACAGGAACGAAGAAAGAAAGACCTAAATACATGGAGAATACCGATATGAGGTTTAAACGGAACTGAAAGAGAACTTAAAAGAATTGAGAATAAAGATTTGGAAGGAAGAGGTAACAAACAGAGAATATTTGAAAACACGCTCACAGTAATCAAGTGGAAATAATGAAAACAGGGACTGATCCAACCAAAATGGACCTGTAAGCCTCAAAGAGGTGGGTGTACCCGAGAGTATGCAAAGCCTATATATATACACCGTCTTTTAAATTTTAATCCATAGACTTAAAATGTTCGTTGAAAAACTACCAACATGTCTAACATGTTTAAAATAAAACTAAAATTATCTAGTGGAAATTTTATGAGCGTTAAAACTAAATCGTTTCAGGATCACGAGTTGGTTTTAAGTTAATTATTCATAGTTATTCAATTCCAAACGCGAAATAGCCAAATGAGAACAGAAACAGGAAAGAATCTATCTTCGACAGCAAAAAAACGTGTAATAGCAGGTTGCAACTTGAGCTCGTCTATTTGCGATACTTTTCCCTTTTAATGGGTATTCCAGCACGGCAAAACTGGGCCCAACTGCGCGGCATTTGTCTATTTGCGTCAGAGCGCGTGCACCTCGACATCCCGACGCACATGCTACTTGATCAATTAATAATATTTAATAGTTTATTAACGCAGGCAAATTTTATGTAGTTAACTTTTATTTAATGACATCGTCAGGCTCGCCCAGTTTCAGCGAACGTGCGCGGCGCGCCGTCGAAAGGAACTTGAATTGCATTGCGCTGAAAAGTCGTAGCAAAATGCGTCGCCGGCCGTCGTTGGTTTGGTCGTGTGCGCGCCGTCGTTTGTTGCCGCCACGCCGCGTGGCAACTGTGTCTAGGTGAAAGAGGCGGGATTACATTATCACCTGTACCCTCATGTGTGCTCCGTATGCGATATAAGTACGTGCGTAATTATATCATTTGAATATCCACGCGTGCGCGCGCTCCTCTGATACGACAATCGCACGATAAAATATGAACAGCCATCTGCAATGTGCAATGCAATGTGCAATAACTATTCGCCTAGTGGAAACAACTGCTTCATCAATCTATTGCATAAATCAATTAGACGTTTTGTACTTTATATTACAGTCATCATCATAGTACGTTATTGTGTTTGTTCCATAAAATAATGCTATGAGAAATGTCGACATTGTTAGTTTCAACATGAATGGCTTATAACATTACTTCGAAGTAATTAATCGAAGAAAATGTCCCTAGACTTTGTGGCGAATTTTATCCTGAATCGATTGGTATATGCTTTGTATACATAGAGAGCTAGTAAATATAAATAAACATGCTTTATTTAGAACAAAACATTTCAATTCATTTTTCTGTCGTCGATAATATTGACCTATTTACATTCAACTTTCATGGCTTATAATATATTGCTTCCAAATAATTAATCGAAAAACTGGGTTTGTAAAAAATCATCCTGAGTCGATTCGTGATTCGTGATGATTTATATATACGTCCAGAAAAATATGAACAAAATTAAAATCTTTAGGACAAGTCATTTTTCTGAAACCAACGATGTCGTCATTGTTATATTCAACTTCAAACATCTATACGATAATTTCTAAGTAATGAATTGAAAAAGTATTCATAGAGTTTGTAATAAATTTTATGCTGAATAAATTGATGTATGATTTGTATACATAGACAGCTGGCAAATATAAATAAAATTGCAATCTTTAGAACGAAACATTTCACACCCCCATATACACTCAAAAATAAGGGTCATTCAGAAAAAAAGTCATCTTAAGGAAAATGCTATTCAATAGATGATGAATTTGAGATATTATATAAAGTGCAAAGCCTGGCATTGATAACTCTCCTGATAACCTACTGATTACTGTCGCATTAGAGTTAATAAATCTTTTGGTGTATCATTAATTTTATTATCATCATTAAAAATACGTTTAAAAATATGGTAAACAGACGTGAAATTGGGATTTCCAGTGTTCATGCGGCGCACAGTGTCCAAAAACGATCGTTTTTGGCCACAATACATTCGCGCTCGTAGCGAGCGACCGCGCGCTCTCTATTCGCAATTTTCGAGGAGTCCCCTTACTCAAAAATTTTCATACTAAATATGAATCTATGAAGATAAAACAAACATCAAAATGCTCTCCAATTCTTCTACTTTCTCATGGTATTAAAATTGTTTCAATTCCATTACGATAAAACTCTTTTATACTGCTTTTAAAATTAGCTGTTTTATGAAAATTTGAATCTAAACTTCAATAGGGTTTTTTTGCCCGTATCCGTCAATCGAACAATATGCCACATATATCAATTTATTCCCCTTTTTATGTACTTTAACATGATATTAATATTTTTCTAATCAGTTTTGTGCAGCTATCGATTATACCTTGTCTTATAACTCAAATAATTCAAATATTCAATAAAATAATTAATTAATAATTAATAATTCAAATTTTCATAAAACAGCTCATTTTAAAAGCAGTATAAAAGAGTTTTATCGTAATAGGATTGAAATAGGTTTGATACCATGAGAAAGTAGAAGAATTGGGGAGCATTTTCATGTTTGTTTCATCTGCATAGCTTTATATTTAGTATGAAAAATCTTGAGCAAAAGAATTTCACGAAAATTGCGAAAAGTGCGCGCACTCGTAGTGAGCGTACCGGTGAATAATTTTGGCCAACGTTTGGCCACTGTGCGGCGTGTACGACGATTTAGTCTGGCGTATTTCAGCCACTGTGAGGCGCTGCGATAGTTCTTTAATTTCAGCCCAGCATTCTTATAAGAACATTACCGCATTTCTTGCTTATCAAACTAGTAGGTCTTGACTTTTTTTTATAGATATCTATGACATTTCATAAGTAGTTAATGATATCATTAATTAACCAAAATCATAAATATAATGTGCATGTTATAAAATAGGTGGAGAAAAAAAACTTAATAAGTTAGATGGCGCTTGATTCAAGGAAATGACCCAACAGAGAAATCATTTTACAATTAGATCAGATTTTCTTTTAATCTCGAAGCAGATTCATGTCTATTTATACATTAGCGATGCAAAGTAATCCGGCTTCAATTATTTATAAACATGTAAACAGAAAATATATATTTGCTGTCTAATTAAAAGGATATAAAACTGGTAATTTTGTACTCCCGATTCTGTTCACTTCTTCATGAAACATTTATTTTCTTTCGCGAGAGATACGCCTATACATACGCTTTTAATGTAAACTAGTTATAAGCCTAATTACACCACAAATTAAACTTTGCAGCATGTTTTGAAACATTTTGCAATTTCAAAGATTCTTGCTTACTTTGTATTATAATTTAATATATTGGTAAACATTAACATTTCCTATTTCGTTGTGTCTCGATTTGTACAGTTTTATGATTCTATTTTTAGCGCTGAAAAATACTTGCAGAGAATTCCGTATAATATAGAACTGAATTCGATGGAATGTACAAGTTGATTACACAACGAACTGTGAACAAGTCACTAAAAAGCCAATTTTGTTTCGCATGCTTCCGTCAAATGAAACATTGTAATATGCTTGATTCTGCATTTCTGCATTTTAGTGGGCATATAGAGTTGTTCAGTTTGATATCATGGAACGGAATTTACCAAGTGTTTATTCGTGTAAGCATAAAGCAAACGAGACGAAAAATATTTTCAAGCTCGTTCCTCTCTGATTGAATCTGTTAAATGTCGAAGTTATTTACTGTTGTAAGTTGTGGGCGAACATTCAGTTTAAACTCAACGGAGATCAATTAGGAAAGAAAGAAATGAGGTGGTAAACAATTTATTGGAAACTACAGAAAATTTTAAAAAGACGACTAAAGTAAAATTAAATATATTCTAATTGTTTAATCATAATTGTCATTAACCTAAGCTTTTTTTATACCGCGATCAGAGGAAGCCCGTTTACAGCCGAAGAGTATGGGGGTTGACGGCTTTCAGGGTCCAAGTCCATCCATACCCACTAAACCCTTTCGTCCGCTTGGTGGGATCGCCCACTCGGACCGGAAAGAGACACTCCCCGGCCCTAGGTATTTCATCCCCCCAGAGAATCGCCTTCGGGGCATTACTTCGCAGCGGGGGTATGATTGGAGCTTTTTCACCACTCAGATTCTGCTTGCATGCGCGCGGTTATTACACATGCTACATAACCGTTTATGTCTGTCCAGTTTCCGTTTCCGTCACTATTGAGCATTTTGTTGATAATAGTTTCCGCATGCAGGGTACCTATTTTTCCTACCAGGCAGGCTCGTTCTTGTTCGAATCTCGGAGTATAAAAGATAGCGTGCTCTTGCAGCTCTCGTCTGGGCTTTGCCAATACTGTGGAGGTATGCTCTGAAGCAACCGTGGCCTTTCAGAAATTGCGTCAGTTGATGCGTCAAGTCTCCCGTCAGGTGCGATACCCAGTTTCAGAGGCTTGGTATTAGTCGGTGCATCCATCATCCCTTATCTGACTAATTCCACCTCTTCTCCTATTCGGTCAATGTCTCGATTCTAGCCTCTCTCTTTGCGGTTTCTCTTTCTATATTCTCTTGTCGGTGCCTTACCCGCACTTGTTCGCGAACTAGCAGATCTACAGGTGGAGTGCTTGCCAGGAGTAGCCTGGTGTTATGCGGAGTGCACCTCTGCGATGTACGCGAGTGAGGCGTTGGACGTTTCTTGTCTTGCCGAGGGCCTTTGCCCAGACTGGTGCCACGTACATTAACCTAACCTAAAATAACCTATTCTAACATAAGCTAACCTAACTTAAGCTAACCTAATCTAACCTAATCTAAAGTTCACGAAACATTTCTTATTCTCGAATTGTAAATCCAACAAAATCCAGTCAAATAAAGGAGTATACTATATAAAGATCAATTTACTGCCAATTTAAAACCGCCATCGTAAATTAGAGCACAGGAAATGCGATAATTATATGCATGTAAAGTGTATTTTCTTCGATTTCAGCGACAAAATGTCGAATTTATTCACGTACCGTGCTAACAGCCCATGTATAACACACAATTACAACATTGGAACATCACGGCTATAGCAACAGCAACGACTGTAATCCGCCAAAAACATTTGCGCGCACGCTTGCGTCACATGCGCGCTCGATTTACTCATTTTCAGGCACATTAAAAAAATATATATTTAGTATATTAAATATTAAGCTATCAACATGAAAAAAGTGCTTTAATCTGATATGAATATTATCCAGATCGGTTCGTGATAAGTCAGCCATTTATGGCGTTTTAAAAGACATAATTTTATGAAAACCTTGTTTTCAACTTCAGTGTGGATTTTCTGCCCTTATCCGTTGTCGGGGGCATCTAATTGTTCCTTATTTAATGTATTTGCATATGGTTTGAATATGACCCTGATTATGGCACTGATAATAGCGATTTCGCCGGATATATAATTGAAAACAAGGTCGCAACGCTCGGGTCGCGAAGGTGTGTTGTGCTCGTGCTCTCGTAACCGTTGAACGAGCGCATTCACATAAACTCGGTGAAGACTTGATTGTGCTACGAAAAGTGCACGGATTCATGGAAATGTTTATCCGATTGTTATCTGAACGCCCAGCGCGTCAACGATTCGACGTTCCACGAATTTAATCAAGCCGGTGCAGTGCAGTGGAACGACTACCAATCTAAATTACCCACCTTATCCCGATCTATGGATATGCCTATGAATATGCTTGCGCAATCCGATGCACCTTTCTTGTTTTTGAATACCGTTTACCGCCGACGATGTGCACGCCAGCCAGTGCCAGCGACACACGACAGCAGCGACATAAATATGGAAAACGCATGCACGACAAAACGTGCGAAATTATTGGGCATAAATTAGAGTAAAAACGCAATTTCTAAAATATTTGTGTCGCATTGACGACAGAATTTATGCACGCTTGCTTGCGTGCGGAATTTTATTTTTACGACGCACGCGATTTGACAATATCAAGGAACGCTTTTGGTACAACTGTCACAATATTGATCAATTGAAGATATTTATATATGGTCAAATGAGTCGCACTCGCATTCATGCTTGTTGTATTCCGATAAAAAGGTGCATTACTGTCATATAAAGTAGTCGGGATAAGATTCTGTTTTCGGTTGCGATCTGTTTAAGTTATGTTAAATTAGATTATGTTTAGTGTTGGTTTGAACAGCGTACAAGTTGTACATGCATTGTATATGTATAATTTTATTCAAACTCGAATATGGGGATTGGACTACTCAAATATATTTTGTAGTGAACTTTAACGCCAATGTTCGTTTCGTTCTAGAAATGTCCTACGCCTAAATGTTTGTTTTTGCTCGTCTCGGGACGTCCGACAGCAGTGATAAATGATACATAATGTGAATTCTGGCAGTTTGGCACAGGTTCACTAACATAAAGTAAAATGTGAAGTGCCTACTCAATGAGTGGGCTTCTTACGCTAGCTGTAAGGCAACGGAGTGTATGGATGAAGTAGGCAATCTAGAACCCATATATCCACTGACTTTATTTCCTAAATCAAAACTTAACGTTACATACTCATCACTTAACTTAACTACTAATGGCGCATACCGTCACTGACTCAACAGATAATCCTTATTTGGCAGTCCGGAAAATTTAAAGCTTAGAGACTATCTATCCATAATCTATGAACCTATAATCTGTTCCTTTTTAGCAATAAATATTTCTTAATATCTCCATGAATCCACATGAAATGGTTGAATAACAAGACAATTTTAACATATTCAAAATTCCTTGAAACTAATTTTAAATAAAAACCACCACTGCAACAACGTATTAAAATAAATTAAGAAGAATTGTATGAATATTGCAACGCAGACAAATTTACAAAGCAAAAAAAGACTGTCGTAAGCCAGTATTCCAGTGCTTATACCACCGCTACTCCTCTTCGCAACCAGTTCTACTCGTTTGAATTTCGTTTGTTTGACTGCCCATGTGCCAATCGGCGGAAACGCTAAATGAGCATATCAACTTAACGTAAATGACAAGCCATGTTTCACGTTTTTATTTGTCAGCGACGAAACATGTTGCGCGCGTTTTTTCGCACTCGCCAAGCCTTGATCTCGCTGCACGTCAGCGCCGATTACGCGTGCGCATCGGAAAAGCGATCGCAGCTCGCTTCAAACGTCTGATACATCAAGAAAATCCACATGACGTGCAGCTTTCCATGTAAATCGCGCTGCCCGCTTTGCATAATAACACAATATGACAGCGATGTTTTAATTCCAAGCGATTTAACTTATTATCCAACTGCAATTACCCGGTTATTATTAGATCAGGGACCAAATATATTTATATATTGATGATGGCGGCAAAATGGATTAACATAATTTGTTTTAATTTGATTATTTTGCGAGTTGGTAAATATGTAAAACGCGATTCGGCGCTACATTTTCATTTTGTTATGAGAGATAGTCGGATATAGTGATGGTTTGCATGTTATTAGTTAATATTTGAGCAAACCTTAAAATTAGAATATATTTTTTGAAATCATGTTTTTCCACTTATGTGGGAAATTTATGCAGCGTAATTATAATTATAACGAGCCGTGCACGATAATTACAGATCGGCACACGTATTCGCAGTCAGTGCAGCCCGATATCGGCCGAGTGAACATTAGCGTGTGGTGTGATACGCGCCTTCGACGAGAGCGCGCTCGTGCGCTTGCACACACCGAATACACTTGTGGGCCGGCGATTTTTCAGTCGCGAATTTGTATGCGACGCACAATCGCAGATGCGACCACGGCGCTGCGCTTTCATCCTCGGCGTCGCCTCATATGCAGCGTATGATTATTAATTAGCGACGTTATCGATTAATCACTGCAAGTGGGGACGGAAGGAGGGAAGGACAAATTAATAGACATTTAAAACGATTAACGTTGCGTTTTCCCCCTAAATTACATCAAAGCAAAACTCTGTTCAAACTTAATCAAATCGGCTGTGATTTAATTATACCTCAAATTTCTTCATTTTAATGAATTTCGCCTTCGCTGTGGTCTGTTTGTGATTCTGTGCAAGCTTAATTTTGTTGTATTTTATCATGTAATTTGCATCTGCTTAGCTTGTTCATAATGTAGTTAACTGAATCCATCACTGGCACGTCGCAAAAATTAAATTTCTCGTCGCGCAGCGTTTGCAGTGTGCGTTTGGTGTACGCATCGTGAATGAAAAATTAGACGGTTTGCATGTAGAGGACCACGCATAAAATCCGCATTTTTATCTCAGAATCATCAGATAGTAATTATGTTACATCCTCAATTATTTGCTAAATTATAATCCCAGCTGCCAACCTAGTAAAACCTTTTTTGACGTGCCATGATGGTTATCCCTTCGTTTAATTGCGATTTTAAGCCAAAAATAAACATGTAACCATAGTGTAGGTTAGAATTTCTTCGCGTATATTGTATTTGGAATGATTAAATCAGTGTGAAGCACAGAATTAAATTAACTAAATTCGCCCTTTAGAGCTAACGTTACGTACTAGCCTTTCAATATTTACAATTTGATATCAACATTCTGGGCGAAATTAAGTTTTTCGTTGATATTTCCAAAAACGTACAGATAGAGTTTCATTTTATTCTGGTTTCGTAAAAGTCTATGTTCCTGTCTTATGGGAAATCCGTCACAATGAAAAAAATGAGTTGTTCTGATGTTTTCCGTTATATCCAGGTTTCATTATATTAACCTATGTAAAAATGTATTTCGTTAAAATAATGTTATCTATCGCCTTGACAGTAATTTTAATGAATTTTTATGAAATTTATAGATTTAAGCTTCCCCCCTGGGGAATAGGCATGTCAAGGGTACCAATAATTCAGGGTTACTCGGTTTTCCGCCTTGCCAGTTTCGAGTTACACCGGGCTTTTACTTTCAAGAGTTTAACTCGGATTTTCGTAAAAGTTTCGGTTCCTATACCAGAATCAGCTGATCTTGAAAGTATCGGGTTTCGATACCAACATCGACGGGGTTGCGTCCCCCTACTGGTTGATACTGAATTGCTTGGTTCTGAAGGTTCCGTTTTCAAACCCGAAATCGACGCGAGTATGCCCCACTATTGCTTGGTTCTGTTTTCAAAACCGAAAGAGGATTTTAAACTCGGGATTTCACAGACAAAAACGTAACAGAATAAATCTGCAAATTGACAAAACCCGAAACCCCAGAGACTCGGGTTTCCCTATTTTTTTGACAAGCATAGTGGGGAAGTTACCCACACAGACAGAGACCAAGATATTATGTAGCTGAAAAGGCTGATAAGGTTACTTCTTTTTGCTACCGACAGGTCACCGCACAATAAAAACACGTCCTATGTATTCATACAGCAGGCGCATCCATTGTGCACTGAACGCAAACGTCAGCGCTCGGCGATTTATCATTATTTTGGTCGTGATTTAGCAACGAGTGATGTAACAGGAGCGAAAATTGCAACACGACGCCATAGCGCTGCACCTAAATGGCGTCCGCCGTTTGTTTGTTGCCGCGGCAGGATCTCATAACAAGGCTCGCGCATCCTGCGTGCATGCGCCGCGCACAGGTCAATTACGCGGCGCGGCAGTTAATTACTCGCGATGATAGACGCGCCAGTGATTATCATTGAGGCCGTGCGAAGAACGCGCGCGCAAATTCGATAAACCGCGATCAGGCAAAAATCAACTCGCGCGTACGCTCTATCACCCCTCGCTCTAACGCCGCGCCGCGCATCGATGTGATTAATATTTTGCAATTAAGAGCTAACACTCGTATGCAAATGTGCTGCATCGGCGCGTCAAACACACGCATGCGTTGAGTAATCATCAGCTGGGAGGACGATACGCGGTTAAAATTAGAAGCGAACTAGTTCGGGCCAAGAAAAAAGGCAATTTTAATTATATGTATACAGAATACCGAAATGCAAAACGTTTCCCTAAGTTAAATTAAATCTTGATTTTCTTTTACCCTCGCCAGGAAATAGGTGATTGATGCTTCTTAAATTTAGGATTGCACATTGCAGTAATTTAGTAAATCGGGAGCTGAAAGATAATTATTAATGGTCTTTAGTAATTGATGGTAATTGCTATCTTGGTTGCAAATATCTTGAAGAGTAATTATTCATAATAATAATAAATATATTTTATTGGCTATCGACCTTTAAGGTCTTTCCGCCAATTATTCATATTTTTGTTGAATGAACTAAAATCTGATTGTGAGCTGATTGTGAGCGAATGAAAAACTATGATCTGGAATTTTCCAACAGGTTAGTTTTATACCTATTCATTGTTTTATAATTCTTCCGGTTCGAAGGACCACTTCCACAAATATGAATATCCTTAACGGCAATAGCTCGCCTTTTTCCTATTCCCGATATCTTCATCTTCCTCTATAGATAAAGACGGGATAAGGAGAAAGAAGTAATATACCTGTAGTTCTTTCTCCTTATCCCGTCTTTATTTCCTATGTCAATTCCTATTCCTCTAATCAAGTTCCATTAGTATAGTTCAATTTTATTCTCCTAACTTTCTTTCTAGAGTTTTTTCTTTATATATCATGTATTGGTTCTTTCTGTATCAAATCTTATTCCTCTACTCAATCCTCCTTCCCTTTTCTATCTTCTCATAACTTTTTTTCTTCTTGATACCCATACAAAACTGAGCACTTCTAATAAAATGTCTATAATAACTAATAACTCAAATCAAGAAGGCGCATTTGCGTCAAAAACCAGTATGTCTTGATATCCGCACGGCGAACATGACATCCGCGGGAGGAGGTGAACGAGAGCAATATTTACATCAGCGCTCCGTTTGCACAACGACCGCCGTAAATAATCGTAAGCACATAAGTCACTTGTGTCCTTCCAGCATTGCGCGCATACACATCCTCGCACATACACATACACACACACACACACACTGAGCTGAACAAACACACTCCGAGGAGACACGATGCGCAGAATCACCTCCGCATCATTTTGATTTTATTTCGCTCCTCATATTGCACGCATAAACTTGAATACAATCGGCTCAAGCGTTCCCATTCGCTCGGCTTCTTCTTTTTCTCCTTCGGGTAAACCTGTAAACTTGTCCGAGGGAGCGTCTGGTAGTCGGGCTGTCGGTCTGCGGTTAATTTAATTATGCCGACAAGCGACAAGTGCATTACTCTTCTTCAGTCTTCGGCCTACATGGCATAAAATAAATATCTACGTACGTCGATAAAATATGTAATAATAATGCACTGTACTTACCGTCCAGTACAGTATTGCACTGGTGGGATAGCCATAAAGATATATTATATCCTCGCAGCAAAATTCAGAGGAAATTATGGCTGGTATGCGATATTTGCCGAGGATTTCGTTCGTTGACAATAATCAAGGTATAGTCAAATATGGATTTTGTTTACGAGTTTACATGGAAATAGTTAATATTTTATTTAGATTCTTTGTCAAGTATTTCTCACAATCACGGATGATTTCAACCAATAATAAAAATAGTTTTCAATGTTTATCCCTGATGGCATTATCACACTGTAAGATGCATGATGCTATTTAGTAGGTATCTTTTTCATCTTCCCCACTTTTTTCAAGGACTCAATTTTATGTTTTTCTTTATCACAGAACCCACAACTGATAATGCTAGAAATTCACCTTTTTATGGGCGTCGCTGGCGTAGAACTACTAACCGGAACAAGTGGCCCATTGGAAAAGAACCTGCTACTATTATAGCGGTCTCCGCTTTACCTTTGGAATAAGAGTTGATATACCTCGGCACCGATACGGAAGGTGTATTCCCTTAATTCGTTTGTCTGACGTTCATTTCTTCTGTTTGACAACTTTTTCACAGAAGGAGATTACCGCCACCCATGCTTTTTCGCAGGCAATCATCCTACCGCACAATTGTTCGGGCGTGGGTATTTCGCACTGGGTGACTCTCAGCATGTCCTGGACACTCTTGCGCAGGTCACCCTTGTTTATTGATATGCAATTGTTATGTGTTTTGTGTAACTTGGAATAGCATCAATTATTTGCGCCTAGGTACTTTATTTGGCGATTAATGGGTATCTTGTGGTCCATGACCATAACAAACTCATCGCCGGTAATGTCCTTCCGTCTTGGGGATAGTTGCGTCGGTCTTCTGGGGAACCAGTTCTAGAAGCCAGTTTAGAAGTTAAACATAAATTCCCTGAAACACCAAAGATTCTGAATATATTTAACAAAAGTGTCCAATTATATTGTCTGGAGGCTATGGAAATTAATAAATCTAAATATTCACCAAATTTACTAAGTGATCAACTAGGTATTAATAATTCACCACTGTTAAACTTATACCTATAACGTGAAAAATGTAACTACCTGCACTTTACCTACCCCCACCCCCGCCCCTCTACATTAAGAAATTTTGTATATAAATGCCTAATAGAATGTTGACTAGACCATTTCTAATCAGCCTGATGAATCCACTGTGTAGGCGAAACCATTGTAGTTGTTTCGACATAAATAAAATTGAAAATTCTCGATAAAACTTTGTATTTTATTTTATTAATAATAATATTACCATATAATAATATTACTTCCACAATAATTCCTCCTCATAAATAGATTACTTATTCGAGGTGTCGACAACCGTTGCAGCTGTGAGTTAAAATCAATTACAATTTGATTAATAAAAGGATATTGGATTCTTCGGTAACTGAATGAAGTTACATAAATTTAGTAAATGGGTTACTAGGTGACTCACGAAACGTGGGTTACCTACCCTTAATTTATAGCATAGTCTCAACTTTGTTTCCATTTGTTAGGCGGTTGTAGCGGTTAAAAAAAAATTAATCTATATATTTTATAGGCTATCAACCCTGAGGTTTTTCCGCCGTGTTTGTACATATATTTGTGTATTTACAATTTGTATTTTGTTTTTGTTGTGTAGCTGTTGGGTGTTGAATGTTGAGTGTAGAGAGTTGAATGTTGAGTGTTGAATGTGTAGTGTTGTAAGTGTTTGTGGTAAGTTGTGGGTGAATAATATTCACCCGGTGGATTGCCCGCCTCGGGAAATCGAACCCCGTCCTCCTACGTGGTTCGCCGAGACACCTGGGCAGCCTAGTGGTAGCTGCCCAGGTGGACGTCGCGGTTTTATTATCCAGGTTTTAATTCCCGCTTCGAACGCGGGGCCTGATCTAACAGGGCCTTACTTACTCGATCACTCAACTGATGTTAAATAATGTACACATTTATAGTTAACAAAAATGGCGTTTATTTGTTCGTTGTACAATATGTGGTTGTCGACTACGCGAACGTACAAAACAGTGTGGTGAAGAGAACTTACGTAGCGTAGGACGAGTTGAAGGTAAACGAGAGCGAAAAGGCGCGCGCAGAGGGTTTTTAAACTCCTATGCGGCCGGAACTTAAGCTAAAATGGCGTCCTCGTAGGGCGTAGGGTGACAAACTTAAAATATAACGCCATCTCTCTGCGCAACGAAGCGATACACCATTTCTTCAATGTCTACTCTCTTTTTCTTGAGCTTCCTATGTCATTACAACAGCAATTTCATGAAAGTCATAAAAATATAACCATAAAATGAAATAATTATACCAAAATCAAAGAGCTTACAGACCAATAACCAATTTGTTGCCACCTTGCATTGATTTGTGCCGTTTTGTAAGTGACTTCTGCTTGCTGAAGTGACTAACATGCAACAATTTTCACCTGAAATTACGCACGGCAGGATATAGTATACCAAGTATAGCAATTAAACAAATTGAAATTGCCTTATAAAACATGAAATATTCCTACTGCTAGTGCAAAACGTAATAGATTCGGACCTCCAACCGCGAAAAGCCAATAAATAAACAAACGCCCCTGAAACTGGCCAACAATTAAAATGCGAGACCGAAAACCGCGTCCGCAACGGCCATTGTCTCCGACAGCAATCGAAACGCCAGCGCCCAATGAAAAACAACAGGTGGTATCATAATTCATTTCCACATTTAGTTGTGTACTTTTCGAGATGATAGCTAATGCTGGTATTATAACACAACGTGGCTACGCGGAGGCAATTTGCGTATTGTACCGTCCGTAATGCGGATTGAAATTTATGTGTTAATCATTTCGATGCGCGCATTCACCCGAGTGCCAGTGTAAATGGTATAAATAATTCATAGGCAAACTCGACAAGGCAGTCGTGATTTCGAGCTGTTAGGCTTTATTTAGATTTTGCAATGAAGGGATTGATTCCAACGTCCTACAACGGTATTCATTTTCTTCCTGTTCACAAACTCGTTCGGTGCGTTCAGACTTAAAGTACCTATCTTGGCTCTAAATACTAAGAGCACACTTAATTCCCTTGCCGTAATGGTTAATCAATCCGTGCGCAAGCTGGCAATTTTCATACTTAATTTATTGGGAGACGTGGGCGGTGTTAAACTGTCACATTCATCATTTTAGATCTAAATGTTTTTTTTTTCATTATATTTATAAAATAGACTAATTTATAAATATAAATTTATAAATATTGACTTCAATTGGTCGATATGCTAATTTCCAAACAGCTGCACACATAAAATTACTCAAAAGTCATGAAAAATAGAACTTTGCTCATTATTTTTATGTTTACGAAGTATTCCTCTATGAAGAGCCTCACACTTAAAACCAAGTAGTTATCCTGAAAGACTACCAAGAACTACTGCCTGGAAAGAAAGCTAAAGCTTCGAAACGAAATCCATTTCGCGGTATTAATGCATAAGGTAAATATAATTAAGTCCTATCTGGTATTCACGGCAAATTGAAAGCTGATAAGATGCGCATTTTTCACACCGCAATCTTGTTTGCAGTTGATTACTCATGTAAATGTTAGGTTCGACGTTAAAGCAGGATACCTTGTAGAGGAAATAGTAAAAATAATTCCTGGTAACTCTGATCAGTGTTTTTACGTCTTTTTTATGTACTCTTCACTTGACACAAATATCGGTTAATAAAATGTAGTTCTAAAGGTTATTATATATATTTTATAGAATTTGGCAAATTAGTATGAAGTTGAATTACACATTTGAGAGCAAGTACTTTGCAATTATTTTTTCCTAGCTCATTCACACAACTACTAGCTCACCAGCCTCACTCAGCCAGCCTCACACAGGCAGTCTCACTCAGCCAGCCTCACTCAGCTGGCCTCACTCAGCCAGTCTCATTCAATCAGCCTCACTCAGCCAGTCTCACTCAGCCAGCCTCACTCAGCCAGCCTCACTCAGCCAGCCTCACTCAGCCAGCCTCATTCAGCTAGCCTCACTCAGCCAGCCTCAATAGCAATTTATCCCAGTGATATTTATAAAAGAAAATAAAAAAATTCAATGTATTTAACAGCTTAACCTTATTGAAAACGTCTTTGAGCAATAAAGAAAATGGTGACTATATATCAAAGATGTTCACTTAAACACAAATATCTATAAAAACCTGATATGGTAACTAATAATAAACTATTCTAATTGCGTGAATGTCTGTACTCGAGCATACATTACAGCTTTTTGCATTACTTAGATGCATACGTGCATACACGATGCAAACATTCAAACTATCAACTAGGGAATAACTTCAATTGCCGCGCATTCTAAGAAAAATGTTTCATTAGCTCGGAAACATCATAATATTTCAGGGTTTTTATTGTTTTTCTTTTATCCGCACCGGTTGATAGTTGGCTGTTGTATGTGCATGCGTATGTGCATTGCAGTGGTGTGTTGCTGCAAAAAGCCGCACGGCCAGGCGACGGCAGGCAACCTGGATGAAAGAAGCACACACATGCTCGGCAGAAAACAGCAGGAACCACACACCACGGCTCGTGCGCGCCCGCATCGTCGCCATCGTGGACATCTTAACACTCGCAGCTTGTGCCATTTTCGTCGTGTTTGTTCTACTACCCGACTAACCAACTGCAACCATCTGATCTCCGCATTGATGCCATCTTACCAGATGCGAGTCATCTTCCTATATTATATATAATCATGAACTGGCGTAAGAAATTTTTTGGAAAAATCCGTTTTATCACTAACTTTACAACTTCCAAAATATCATAATCAGACTAGAAATTTCCTCATCAGAAGAGAATAGTTAAGGTTGTCGGTTTACAAAAAGGGTAGTAAAAATAGGGAATATTTATCTACGAGGTGAATAGTTGGCAAGAGCCTGTAGGTATATACTATTCAAATTAGTATTATCATGCGCTCGTTGTGCATTTATGCGATCATAGGCAGCACGTGAGTGGCGCGCGGCGCACGTCCTGCCGGCCCGAGGAAGGAAACGGAAAAACGACAGGCAGGTGCCGATAAACGACAGCGGCAGGCGCATCGAGCGCATGGGAGGATAAACTATTTTTGCAATTAAACGCAGAACGAGCGGTTGCACTTTGCAGCCCGTAAAGGTGCAACCACCTCTACTGGAAATAAAGTATTAGACGCATATGCAGCATGCATGTTGTCTATTACTACTTATTTCAAGTTTATTACAATTATAGAAATATTATGGAAATAAAACTTCTAAATCCGTTTAAGTAGGGTAAAATAAACTGGTGATTGTTAGCTAAATTTAAACGGCGGCGGCGGCGCACAGTGCCTGTCCAGCTGGGCTCGAACTGTCAAAACCTACTACTGACAGAGCGACGTTAACTCTCAAATTCGCTATGTTAACGCCACTTTATTTGGTTTCTTAATATATTTATGTTATAATTATACTATTAGTGTATATACTTCGAGATAGGCCATTTAATAATGTATGTGCTCGCATGTAACAACTTTCAGTATTGGCGTTTCTAATCAAGTTATGTGACTTTAATTTTAACCCTATTTTAAGGGATGAAACCGAGGGAGGTGGACTATGAAATAAATTTAGATTTATTCTCTGTTTTATCTACAATTTAGTACTACTAAATTTATAGCCATCCGTGTTGTGCAAAGCTTCTTTTTTCGACCTTTTCTGCGAGAAAATAATAAATCCGCTAATAATAATATAATATCACATATTTTAATGTCTATTGACCTCTTTGGGTCTTTCCGACATGGATATGTTTTATTTTTATTTGTATGATATTTTTGTATTGTTGTTATTTACAAGTATGTTTTTGTGTTTATACAATTGTTTGTTGGTTGGTGTGAGTTGTTGATGTATATGTTGTTGTTGTTGTCGTTGAGAGTAGTTCTCGTAGTGATTTGCAGGTGTCGGCAGAGGGATGTTGGAAATTGAATGTTTGAAGTTGGATGTAGTGTTTGAAGTTGAGAGTTTGAAGTAGTGTGCGTGGGTAAGTGTATGAAGTTGTGTGAAAAATAATCACACTATGTGATGTCCGCCCCGAGGGCTCGAACCTCGTCCGCTGGCGTGATACGCCAAGGTGCCACCCACTAAGCTATCCGGACGGGCACTAATAATAAATATGGATATTTTGCAAAATATCTCGAGAACGACAAAATTGACCCCAATATATTATGACATTTTCTCAATCAGTGCGATTCGCTCTATAAGATAGCATAGTTTGAGATCTATCTGAGAATAAATAGATAGAAAATTATGACATTATATTGAAATTTCGTCAATGGCTACCCCTTAAAAAATCTTTAAAATCTGAAAAAACCAAAATATCTCGGACACTATATGAGTTATTGAGCCGATATTTTGAGAAAACACGCATAAACCATCTGAGATACTACTCTATTAGTTTCAACCCAATCGAAGCTAATCAAAAATCGGTCCAAAATTGCATTTTGAAAGTGGATATTTTGCCAAATAACTCGAGAACGACAAAATCGACCCCAATATATTACAACATTTTCTGAATCAGCGCATTCCGCTCTATAATATAGCACAGTTTGAGATCTAGCTGAGAATAAATAGATAGAAAATTATGATAATATATTTAAATTTCGTCAATGGGTACCCCTTTATGCGTATTTTCTCAAAATATGGGCTCTATAGCTATCTTCAAAAAATTCAGCTCATTCAGAAAATGCCATAATTTATGAGGGTCGATGTTGTCGTTCTCGGGATATTTTGAAAAGTATCCACTTTCAAAATGCAATTTTGGACCATTTTTTTACTAGCTCCGATCGGTATGAAACTAACAGAGTATTATCTCAAATGGTTTCTGAAATATTAATTAAAAATTGGATAAAATTAATGTGAATTATCTTGTTAATTAAAAACGAAAAATCATCAACAAATGGTAATTACCAGAAATACCAGTTTAAATTGTAATTTCATTGAAAGTATTAAATTAAACTCATGAATTTTCATGAAATGAAATAAAATTATTTATTTCAATTCCCATCGAGCTAATTGTATCCCGTCGAGTATGTGTATATTGTGCAAATATAAACAGATTTAAAAGTTAACCACAGCTTTACACGTAAATCGAAATGACTCCAGCATCAAATTTCACCTTCATCCGGTGAACGAGCGCCTGACAATGACAACCCTTTTTCCGTCAAACCTATACAAATCAGCTCACAGACGCCAAACGGGGGTTGGCGTTGCCGTCGCTGACATTCTGTGCGACCGCAAATACAGAATGAAATGTACAATGTACCAATTGTCGTACCCGTTAAAGGTGCTGCAAGATATTGAATTTTGTTTACCTTCGCTTTTACACGATTACGGGCGCTACAATAACGCTTAGGCGTACAATAACGCCCAAACGCGAACCCTTTGATGCCCATTTACGGTACATCCTCGGCCTTTGTGCCCGATAAGTGTGCGCTTGGCACGTGCTCAGGTTTTTTTTCGGTGTGGCTGTTGAATTTGTTGGGTGGCATTGGAAGGCACTTAATAATAGCGTCACGCAATATGCAACCACCCGGGCGGGCGGGGGTGGCTTCAATTCACCGTTGAGGTAAGCAGCTATTATTTGGTGGGCTTGCCGCATAGTCTCCAGTCTATGTTATAGTAGATACGATTTTAAAGCGTGCGGCATACGAAATGACAAGGTGCATTAGTGAGGGTATGAGTGGTTGATGGAATTATAATTCTGTTAGATTGTTATGCTGCAATATAGAGTAGAGCTATGAATAATTTCATGACATAAAAAAGGGCATTTATTTTCATTGTAGATTTAATATTTTTTGTGAAATGTTGCATATAGTATAAATATACAATCCATAATAACTATAAAACATAAGTACGTATGAATCATCGGAATTGGGCTGCGAACATTTTGTTTAAGAGATGTTTACATTGTCGGACGCACTACGGCCATTGTATGCTCGATGTGCGTACGCTGCAGATGATGTGCAGGTCCGCGAGCACAAGTTCTCGCACTGAGCAACGACTATAACTAATTGTAAGTCGAGCCCGTGATGCTGGTAGCAAGACTGCAGAGTGCAGGGATTGAAGAGAGTACACTGTGACCACGATGAAATCCATAAGACTACTAACTTTATTTCCTAATTCTAGATGTAACTACTAATGGCGCATGACCTCGCGATAACAAGAGTCCGACCGATACTTTATTTGGAAGTCCGGACCTCTTGGCTAATTGCCGCGACATCATAGCCCATTCATACACAGATGAACAAGCAAATCACACCAATACATTATACATAAATCAAATATATTAATACTCAATAATTCCACTCTAACCACAATGTTCTTCCCAGAACATTGTCCTCACCAGAACTCTTCCCAGAATATGATAGTATTAGTGCGTTCGAGAATGTAAACATCTCATAACTGTGTTAACTGATACCTGACCAAGCAAATCAATAACCACGTACTTGTTATATCTTAATTATAATTCGAATATGATATGTTGTACCGGAGGCGAATTGAAAAAGATTAATTAAATGACATTCTTGAAAATCTTATAAATGCTCTATGAAACTTCCATAGATGATTCAATTTTTATATTCAGTATAAATGAATACAAAATGTCACAAACACCTTAATACTTTGTAAAACATTGCAATAAATATCGTTATATACCACCATATGCTCTTTCAGTCGACAGCTGAAAGTTAGCTATTTACACCACGCGCGTATCTGCATTCACCTCTACCACTCCTATTCAATTTGTAAAGCACGTCCGACCAAGAACACATGTACAACAATCGTAATGTCCTCGTGTTCCTTTACGTTTTTAGGATATCCATGCCTCGTGCCCACACCTCTTGTGTCTCCTCCACTAGATAGATACCGACATGATAACCATTTTTCCATCTGCGACTTACAAATATCTATATTTCATTGCAAACGTTTTATATCAAGTCCTCGATGCTTTACTACTATTAAATATTACTTACTATTAAGTACTACCCATATTCCTGGAAATACCATTCATATTTTACAGTAATATTACGAAATTCTCAAATTCAAACAATTCCACATTCCAATTGTAATTCCAACAATTGATTTTCTGACATTAAATGACCTAGTTCAAGTATTACTCTGTAAAATTGTGAAGAACACTTGTAGTTTTCCACATCACTGCATAATTTCCTTTTAAATTTCATCAAAGTTAACGTCGCACGACGATGAAATCCTCAAATAATGCCACACTTGGAATCTGTCCCCAATTTGTGCAACCAAATGTGTGTGGCAACCGTTTACAAGAATTTGATTGTACCAAGTGGCAGGCCACAAAGCAGATAACCATCATCAGCCTTCAAAGCGTGGTGTAAATTTCGTTCTTTCATTCTTTATTTGTCGATCGTTCAGGTCCGTTTACCATTTTTCATACGGATATTTCTTCTTTTTTTTTCTCGCAACGCCTCTCTCAAACGGTTAGTTGTTTTTTTTAAGTTATATTGTATATATGCTGTTGTTGTTACGGTGAACGAAAGAAGGAAACAAAAAAGAAAGACAGTTCTTTCTTTTTTGATCAGATCGCACTTCGATATTGCAACCCTACGGTATTCAAGCCTCTTTCCAAGTCGCAAGCTGTGCAACCCTTTGAGATTTTTAACAGATTTGCGCCTAGTAGGAAGCACTGGCTTTCGCACCCAAGGTGTAAATTGAAATACAACGAAAGAACCCTTCTATTCTTTGAATACAAGAGGAAATAATTGCATTGCACAAGATTTGCTGATAAGATAGTAACTTTCACACAAGTAACAAGTAGAGAGAATTTTAACGTATTTATTTCATTCTCATACTAGCTGATACGGCATCTAGGAATTTTAATTCGAATCGCACCAAAATTCAACGCATAACATAACATAATCATTAATAAAAACAAAAATTTAATGTTAACGCCATTTATTAATTTCATCGTTCAATTAAGCAAGTTAAGGCATTTCCAAACTCTTAGCACTCTTCTTCCTCTTATTCCTCATCTTCTTTATCTCCCCTCGTGCTTGTCTCGACGCAGTAAAGGCGGAAAATTTCTTCTCCTCCTCGGTAACGGCTCTAGCTTTCTGAGGCTTACCCTTCCACGCGATATGCCTAGGATTAACATCACTAACGAACTGCTTAACAGGTTCCTTCTGTGCCAAGATCTTCTTATCACCCTTCGGAAAGAGCACCAGCTTTCGACGATATTCTTGAAGACGTTGCTTGTTAACCAAAAGACTCTCGTAGGATTTATTACGGCGGCGGTGATCAACTCGGATACCGATGCCTCGTGCCTCCTTGGGATTAAGACCAACAGCTCGGACTTCTGCTAAGGAGAATCCTCTGCCCAAACGTTGTTTCGCGTTGTATCGCACCGATGGACAGTGAACGATCGGCTGTAGGGGATGGATTGGAGTTGGAGCTAATTCACGCTGGCGACGTATGCGAATCATATTTCGACGCCGCTTTCGGAAGACTTGCCCGAAATTCGTACGGAGCCAGCGTTTCCAATCTTTATGGAAGTGATTTTTTGTTATCATATTATTATGACGTACCATTTTTGTAGGGTTTAATATTGAAATATGTAGCAAATATGAGTTTATTTCTTTCTCTTCACCCAAGTTAAGTTAACACACTAGTTCACAAGTTCGTAATCTGGAGATAAGTGAAATTATTACAAAAAATCGTATACAAGTAAATAATAATTGTTTTTATTCTTTTTTTGTTTCATGGCCAACTATATTTCAAGATAAGGTATAGTATTATAATGTAATTAAGATTAGTAAAATGTTATATTATCAAGAAGGCTTTCATAATTATAAAGTTAAGAAATACAGTTTACGTGAAAATATACGAATAAAAAACAGTCACCAAAAGATCGAAGTCCTTTTCAAACCTCTCCAACCGAAATTCTGGACTTAATTGGGACAACCGAATTAAAGTCTATGAATTAATATGTCGTCCAGTTCTGGATTATACTGCTGACCTCTACCTTCTTACCAACGCAAGAATGAAGCAATATCTGCAAATCGGGGAAAGGACCGCCACACGTTTCAGACACCCCAATAATGTGCTTCACAATCCATCCAACCTTCTTCTTTATCGAGAAACCGGAATAACACCTATTCTAGATCGTCAGATATCTCTCACTATTAAATTGGTACATAAAACCACCTCTCTACACCAATTTCTACGACTTATTCAAATAGATAATCAAATGTCTCTGTATGAAGAACTAATTCAAAACATATTGTAATTCTTTTTTTTTTTCATTCATGGGCCGAAAGACTATGTAGTCGATAGACTATTGCTTTTTTCGCAATAAATACATTATTATACGAATAAATAGCTCTATATTTTCCAATTAGAAATGTGGGGGTTCAACAACTCCCGCACAAAGAAGAATAAACAACAACATCCGCATCAACAAATCTCAATCACCATCCGCATCAACAAACCGTAATCACCATCCGCATCAACACTGACTAAGGTCAGTCAATCCAAGACTCCGGCATCGGCAAGCCGTCATCTCCTGCGGCATCATCTTCTGCAGTCAGTCAGTCATCAGTCAGTCTTCACTCAGTCCGAGTCAGTTTGACACCGACACCGAAGTACACCAACAGCGAGCCCGACATCAGCTGCCGCCACCAGAGAGTCCGCCGTCACCGAGAGTCCAAACCGAGTCTCCGACGACAGCACCCGCCACCAGTGATTTCGTCACTGGCCTTCATCATCTGCGACACCGACGTCATCCACATCGTGCCCCCTTCGACCAACGCCAGCCGTTCACCTCCGCCTGCTGAGGATCTCCACGCTAATCTCCTTCATTCCTATATTGTTTGTTACGTATATTGTGGTACAATAAAATCCCACAGAAATTATATACCTGTTAAGTGCCAAAAATAGTCTGTTCATTAACATTATTCTTTTATTGATTTCATTTTTGACTATCGTTTATTTCCAAAATATTTGTAGTTACTCGTTCAATGTCTAATTAACATGTAATTCTTAATAGTAGATTTAGACTGGATGGAAATTGTTTTTGAAACAAAATATTTATGGGCTGTCTAGTCTAGTCATTTGAAAATAAATCGTACTTTGTAATTCCGCTGCCTATTGTGAATTTCTAGAAACGAATTTGGGGCAGAAAAATGGGGTCAGAAGAAAGATCTCAATATTAAGATTGATTTGTAAAATCTGGACAATACTATCGCCCCTTAACATCAAACACGTGGTCACAGATCCACGAAAATAGGAAACAGACCCGCACGACAACCGGAATTGAAAGAAACGGAAAAAGTTGACCTCGATACCGATCTCTGCAAGACTTAAAAGTCATCCAGATTTATGTCTAATTGTCAAAATTCTCATGAACTTAACTTCATCCTTGGAGGGTAGCATCAGCCTCGTAGTAACAAACGCTTAACATTGTAACAAACCCAACAAAAGCTAATACGATTTAATAAAGTCATAAAACTACCCTATTATACCAAACCGTAGGGATTATCATTAATTATTAACGGAACAAATTTAACGTTTATACGCCAATAAAACTAATCACAAAAAATGTAAATTTGCAAATCCGTTCGGAAATAGAGCGATAAAACTCATTCAAATTCCATCCATCTATCCATTCGCTTTGTGATGATCACCAATCTGCATATTACACATCTTTGTAGCCCTTCTTATACGATTTATTCTTTTATTATGTGGCCGTATTGTCTAAAATGTAAATATGCGCAACAAAATAAATAATTTTTATTGCTCATAAATGTACAATTTGCGCCAGCATTTCGCACTGGAAGTACTATGCGAAAAAGGTGAACATATGCAAATCTTCGAAAATAAAATCCAGCCCAGAGTTGAGTTGAAGTGACGGATACAGGTAGCCGCTCGTACAAAGTGTCTTTCATCGCGTCAAAACGTCAATTGTGCAAGCGTATATTGACTTTGCACCCTTTACTTTACTTGCCACGCCACGACAATGTTTACGATGACATTAACGCATCAACACTGCATGTGTCGTATGCATATGAAAAGAAATTACAAACAGAGCGGCATCGATGGTGTTGACGACACAATGGCTGCGCTATCGTAAATAAAAACCAACAAAAATAGGTATGGACTAACAAAACCTGGTTCATTTCGCTTTTGCACTGACAAGGAGAGTGTATCAATTGTCCACCACGGATTTGTATGAACTTTTTTGTACATGTACAGCCATGAGAATGCTGCTGTTAAAACAATATATACCAAACTTGGGAATTTTTTTGAGCAAACGGCTCAAAACGGCGTAAAATCCCGTTAACGCAATTTATT